>ATSW01001002.1:0-22329 GCA_000444245.1 Botryllus schlosseri
GATGAGATGGTCCCTGCGTGTCTCCGACTCAGAACAATGTCAACAGTATATTAAGGTATAATTATAGGATGAGTTTTTTATCCAATGAAATCATGTCCGCATATTTACATCTAGTACCGATGCAGGCATTCTGTTTTGAGCATACCCACGCAGGGATATTGGAAATCAAGGAATGGCGAACAAATGAAATATTGGGGAGGGGCTTCATCTAAAAGACCCGGATATTGTGGGTGTGGAGAAACAGGTGACTGAAGAATCACTCATCAGACCTTGAGTTCTCTTTAGTTTCTTAGGTGGAGTTACGGACTATCCGAGAAGTTTTATGCTCAGTTATTTCGACCATCTCCCGCCGTGCTAGACATTGAAATCTATTGTCACATTTACAACATGTCTTACCAGTAATCAAGAAGGTACGAATATGTACCTGTAACACAAATTACTATATTGCATATATTTTCCAAAAATTTAAAATATGTATATAAATGAAGGCCAATAACATATCAGGGTGGTTAGACAATGATATGTGAAGTTGACGGAGAAAAGAACGACGAAAAATATTTGGATTATAGAGGTGGTTTTAAATCTGGGGTCGTAAACCCGTAGAGGGCCATTTATTTTTTTTTCTGGGGTCGCGAAGGCTCCGTGTTTTAATTGTTTAGGACAGGGGCTCCCAACATTTGCCACACCGTAGCCTCCTTTAAAAATTGAGGAAAGGTAACGACCCCCCTCCTATTTTTTCGAATCCTTCGAAAAAGTGATAGATGTTATTTTAATTGAGAAAATGTACAAAAACAACAAGTAGCCGCTTGTGGAATGATAAAATGCAACACGTAATAAACATGATGATTACTAAAAACAAGTTCAATGAGGTGATAGTTGAGCTGGATTATACTCTGACGATGTCTTAATTACTACGGTTTGGTGATGATAGAATCATGCTGCATGTGATATTGAATATCCAAGAGAGTACGCTGCATTATCGTCAGAAGTAACATTGTTGATAACCCACATTCACATAGAGGTAATATGTTGTCGGGAAATGCAACAGCAAAGGCATGGCAATTTTATAAAGATTAGGATGCGCTCTATTTAGTTTGAACGATAAAACACATTTTGGGTTACTTTCTCATTTATCATGTGGATATGCAAAGCCAAGCTGAGGATAACTTTTGTCGTACTTTGCTCTTATAGCGATGGTAGCAATTACGCAAAATTTAAAATATTCATAATAATAAATCTCAACGTAAAATAAAGTAAATAAACTCACGTTCAAGAAGTAGTTTATTGTTGGACTAGTATTTTGACTATATTTGAATTCATTTCTTCGCTATTTTACAGTGATGGAGTCTTAAACGTGATATATTTCTGTCTAAGTTCATTGCCCTATAAGTTTGCATATTTGCAAACTCATAGTTGCTGTGAAGTCCTCAACCAATAGGCCTATCCATTGCGCGTTCGCTGTATCCGGTATATCGTGTGCCTTGAATTTTTGATTTAGTTTTCCACGAATTGTTGATTGATCGCAGAAACGAGCAGACATGGCGGCGCCTGTACAACAATCATAGGTGGTCATTAACGAAGCACTTATACTTTTCCGAAGTACTCAAGTAAATTCCCGCTACTTGGGTGTTTATTGAAGTAGATCTAATCCCCTGCTACTTCGACTTCATAATATATTGTGATCTACTCACTTACTTTTCGCTATTTTCATTTTGTCGAGTAGAAGTAGGTTAATCCATCAATCAGAAAGATAGCCTGACGAATTTCGGGGCTGCTTTCACGAAGTGTCAACATTTAATTTTTATTACAAGTTCAGTAAAGCCCAGAATTTTCGTCGCACTTCGCGCACAGTAGATATGTAATGACAATTATGATTTCACGAACGTATCGGTGAACATAAATTAGGTAACGGATTGCGTGATTCCGTTCAGGCCGCATCGTCGCCCACATGAAATATTTCATCACAGCAAATATGGCCTATCATAACGTTTGAAACTGATGTTTCGCAGTCTATCATTTACTTATCATATCGTAATCTAGCAGTTCATGACATGTCCTAATCTGGAAAAGTGGACTCTAAACTCTATTTTTAGCTTTAGACCTGTTTTAGCAGACCAGAACTTTCTGGACTAAAGACATGAAACATATTTTCCGCTTTTTAGAAGGAGAATTCATCGTTCTTATTCAATTCCCACTATCATAGTTTGAGTTCTTTTGTATGGAGAACATGCATGCTGAAGTGCAAAAGCAAGGGCAGTAATGTCTTTATTTTCAGGAAATAAAGTTACACAATATGGCATTTTTACGAACCACCAGATTTTCATTAACGTTTACTAATCGGGAAAAAGTGTTAACACTGTATCCGATAAATCTTTTCCGTATTGCTCTTCGACTAAACTACGGGCCTTATAATATGGGAGAGGGGGCCATACCATAATATTTTCTAAAACGGACTGTTCGAGTAAACAGCGGATTAGTATCGCATTTCCATATCAATACTATTATTCACATCCCATGATGCGGACGAATGCATATGCTATCGAAAATTGATACCTCTGGGATGCATCGATGTGAATCAAGCTCTGCAGCTTTTGTTAACTTAATTTGCAGCTTTTGACAGTCAATGCGCACGAATTACGATCGTTTTCACAACTACTTACTTACTTGAGTAGATTTAATGTCAGTCAATTCTACTTCTACTTGAAGTAGTTTTGGGGTGCTTTTAAGAGTAATACTTCTACTCGTAGGTGAGTTTATTTTTGTTCACTATTTCTACTTCTACTTAAGTAGCTTTCTTGACTACTTTGACCACCTATGATACAATGCCTTTTTCAAATCATTTTTATCTTCCTAATCAGGAGGTGGAAATGAACTTTCTGTGATGTTTGCGTGATGTTTACAAATTCGAATTGCAAACGTAGCTATCAACATTTAAATTGTTAGGTCGCGCGCTGGCAGAGCCGTTAATATGCAAGATTGCAGCGTAACGTATGTTAACGGCGAAAATCACTCAACCAGAAGGATAGAAGTAGCGACTTTCAAAAAAAGTCAAAACCACTTTAATTGGACGTAGAAAATGAAAGCCTTGTAAAGTAGTCAAGTTGGTAATTTCAGAGGTTTTATTTGGTCGAGAGGTCGCACATATCTGGGAGACAATCTGAGGTGCCTATATTTGAAATGGCTGACGTGCATCTCCATGACTAAAACAAATGACGAAGGACACAGCAAATATATAAATTATTCGAAAATATATTCATTTACCATGATAGAGAGGTCGTTTCATCCAGTTCTTATGATAATATCACTCGGCTAAAAAACTGTTTAAGTAGAAGTTGAGGTAGTCTAAAACTTAACCGCGGGGTAAGTAGTGCAAGCAGGCGAAGAAAGAGAAAGAGAGAGAGAGATGATATTATTTTTCGTCTGCACCGTCGAGATGCTTTGACGACGGAGATGCGATACGACCGTAAAGTCACCTTGTCTGCACCCCCTTTTTTTCCTCCATGCTATCCGTGGATGCTGAGCGCCCAGCTGTTTATCTGCGGTTACCAGCTTTCAAATGTTTGGTCTGACTCAGCCTGGGATCGAACCCACGACCTACCGAGCGAGATGCCGGACGCATCACCATCACGCTATCTTGCCTAACTTATTGCTAAGAGAAAATAGAATTACTTGTTCGGAGACCACCAGCGCAAGTCTGTAGTGAGATGACTTAATACTGCGATCCACAGCTACAACACCATTGGGTGTCGGTTTCGAATCCGACCGAGGTTGACTCCAGAATTTATAGGCCTACGTATGTGATGGGATTTTTCTAGGCCCCTCCCCTTCATCTTATCTGCGTGTGCAGTTTCTCACTAAAGCCTAGAAGTGGGCCGTGCAACAAGGCGGCAGACAAGGAATCATAATAAAGTATATCCACCCGATATGTCTCAAATTGCAGTCGAAACACCATGAATATCATAAATAACATTAACCTCTGTGGTATGGATTTGGGTTCTGCGAAATCTTTCGATAGTTTTCAATGTGCCGTAAGCATAAAAGGTTGTGAACCTTTGAGTTAGTGTGCAGCGAAGTGGTTTCGATTTTCAGAAGATGTCGAGAGGTGAAAAAGGTGGAGAATACTGCTCTACTCGATTCAAATCCACCAGCAATCGAATCAATCTATTTCTACACAGTCCTCAATGCTGCGTATTTACATTGGGTTTGTGGATAGGGTTACCATACGTATTTGTCC
The DNA here is from genome assembly GCA_000444245.1 of Botryllus schlosseri. Taxonomy (NCBI): domain Eukaryota; kingdom Metazoa; phylum Chordata; class Ascidiacea; order Stolidobranchia; family Styelidae; genus Botryllus; species Botryllus schlosseri. Next base: position 4,235 of record ATSW01001002.1, read on the forward strand.
TGTTTTTTTTTAAATAAATTGAAAGATTTATCGAAGGATACCTAAATGCCCTCTTTTTCTAGAAAAAGTATTAAATATCGATCAAAGACTCGACCCCGACGCAGCGATCGCTAGAGTTTCGTAATAAGTCGGGTAAAACGGAATTCGATACGAAGTAATGACCTTCTTTTCAGTCAACACAGTACTATAGGTCGTAAAGTTTTCTGAATCACCGCCTTTTTTCCCTGGTGCTTTAAGAATGTTTCACAAGTGTTCTCTTTTTCGAATCTCAAAATATGGTAACCTCATTGTTGGATAAGTAGGATTATTCGAAACGAATTGGGAGGCTCCGTGTATCCTTGAAGACTATTATTTTGTGCTACTGGCGCGCATGACATAACACTCCCAGTTGTTTGAGTTGCCCTATTTCAGTCATGACCACCCGCACAAGGAAGTTCTAAAATTCCATGCCCGAAATAAATTTATATGACTGTATGACTAATATAATCTCCTAATAAAATATCATATTTAATGCATTTCATGGCGCTGAACAAGATCAATTACAGTTGAAATTTGTGAGCTAGCTGTATGCAACCGATATCGAGGGGTAATGAAATTGACCTTATTCTGAAGCTGTATCGTCTATCGATAGATTTACCGATGCCAATTGTTGTTGTATTGTCATTGCTCGTTCCGTATCGATATATAACGGCGAAAACACAATCATCATATGATCATCATTAAATATGAATTTGATTCGGCAATAAAAGCTGCACTGTTGCAGGAACATGTGACAATAAGCTGAAGAAATGCAACTGCGATAAAAATGATATTTCAATCACACAAGACGAAGGCTATTTGACTGATAAGTCGAAATTACCAGTAACGGAAATGCGATTTGGTGACATCGACCATGCGGGTGAAGCCGGATGGCACACGCTGGGAAAACTACAATGTACAGGTTCAGGTAGGATAATGTACCCTTCTGTGACTTGCTACGCAGACGTCGTCGATTGTACTTAGTTGGGATAATTGTCTGGTAATTTGTCAAATATCCCCATGATAGAGACGAATGGCAAGTGCTATGATTTGATCTGTTGCCTCCTGTCGATATCATCATTTGCAAATTTCACTAACCAACATTCTAGTCTTTAGCGGTGATCTCATATTGACTATATTAACATCTGATTCTATTTACACCATAATTTCGGTAAAGGGTAAGAGGGATAAGCAAGCATATATTTGACTGTTAGTAGAGTATATATTCACTCGTGGCCTTGTACGTGTATACTGTATATAACTACAATATCTATGACGGTATATACAAATAATTGCATGTTCTATAGTAAACTATAGTTGGTGCGTTAAGGTATGATTCAATATATATTCCTGGCATATCGATAATAAAGTTCAAAATAGCTTTTAATCAATGTTTACCCTCAAATAATGAAATGACAAAGCATATACCCACGAGAAAATAAAATTAACGAAAGTAATTGTTGACCGGATTTTTACTGAAATAGTCTGTTTATCTCTTAAAGCATGAATCTCACGCAAGAGAGTATCTGGAGCTGAAATTGGATGACAATCACTTATATGCTCGTCTGATTTACGAAGTCAATTTCAATAATAATGTGTAGTGTACATTGTGCGTGATCGATTTGAATAAAAAAAAATCATTTTGCGACATCTTGGGCTCACGTAGAATGTCAAATATTCTCGGAGCGGACACAAATAAAATCGTATACCTGCTCACTTTTCACGGATATGTCGTTTGGAGACAGTGTGGGGATCAAGTCACAAACGTCGAGTCACAAGGCAATTCGAGTCATTGCACATTTTGACTCGAGTCGAATCAAGTCGAGTCCAGTCAGGAGTCAAGTCACAAAGTCATGTCAAATTACACTGGGAAACAATTTCAAACGAAAATTTTGTGAAACTTGATTTTGCACTTGATTTAGGATAATTTTGGCGTGCTGATTCCAAAAATGCCGCTGGTTTTCTTCTATCACGTCAAGTTTTTGCGCTACGACGTATACTCAAAATATGCAAAGTTTCATGAATTTACCCATTTTACTTTTCCATACCATATAGAAATCCACACTTTTATCTTATAATACGTCATATAGCCAAGGGATCAAGTGAATTATTAGGAAAAAAGTTGCTGGTATCGATCTATGCCGATGCTTTCACCCATTTTTTGTTAGAGGATGCAATCATCCAAGGATATTTCATACACAAATTTGATGCAAACTGCAGGATATGGTATGAAAAATAAACGTTACATTTACTATCGGCTGGAGGTCCAATGCCCTATTCAGCTTATCCAGAGTAACGTGAAACTCCTCTACGCTCGATAATTTGGATCAAGATGAAGATTTTATCGATAGCAGGCCTAATGATGAAGATTGTGAAATCGAAGATGATTCAGAACGTAGAGTAGTTCAATAACACAAGTTACATAGGCTTTTTTATATAGGTGTCGGGACTTGGAATAAAAATATTCGAAACTTTTAGCATCCTTGCGAATTGAGAAAAGATTAGTTGGGAAGAGAAAGAAGATATCTCACTTTCCATCATGAAAAATGGCGTTTTCATCATAGGGCTACTTTTGGTAGCTTTGTGAATTGCCGTGATACTGCCATTAGCAAGATGCTGTTACCATGCGGGGTCGCAGAAGGACTCAGGAATCCTGATTTACAACTCAAATGAATGGCAAATGTCTATTTGTAGCTAGAAAAGGATCCTAGAGTGTGGCATTCTCCGAAATGGCAACATCTTAGGTGCAGTAACAATTGCATGCTCAGTCAGTCTTCGTGAATAATATAGAAACGTTGAATTGTTACAATGTCACAAGCACGATAGGATCATATCCGTCCGCTTTGGAAGAATGTGTTTCTTTGTGGCCAGATAATACGGTTGCACAAGTAACCATGATAGACGTTTGCCATTTCAATATGTTTATGTCGGACAAAAGGCATTAAAATTTCTGAGGCTTACTCACACAACGCGAACGTGAACCTCATGTTCACACCATCCCTGCATGTAATATGGTCTTTCTTGAAAGGTATAGCTAATGCGCGATAGATTTTTTTCAACACCCAAAGCATTACTAGATGCTATAATGCTAGAGGGTAGCAAAAAAAATTTCCGGCCAATGTTCGTGGGTATAATAGTGACGTAAATTGGTCTCCAGTGGATATTAGGTATCTCCAAGAGCATAATCTTCATCACGTAGCATGCGAAAACGCTAGGCAGTTCCGTGTCTTTTAAATTTGAATCGCAGTCGCAATCTTTCTTCGTATACTTTGCAGAAAGGTTCTCAATATTTGCCACATACTTCCTCGGCGTTCTGTTCTGATCATCGTCCGCAAATTTCAACTACTGAAGAAATTTGAAATTCCTTCACTGCATCGCTTTACTCAACAATATCAGCGAGCAACTCAAAACAGTAACAATCTGGTCTCGGTTCCGCTTTGACCTCGCTACAGCGACGGAGTAGAGTAGACAGTAATTCATCGCCACCACCGGGTTAAGCGCACTGAAAGGCGAACATGGCTCAACGCCTGGCGACTTAGGCAAGTCATTTACTGACCTTAAACCAGGTTGAAATTAATACAACTCTTTGAAACCCACCATAAATGCCATATTTAATATTGTCGCTATCAGCCAACCTTGCGAAAGGCCTGCCGAGGTGAGGTCCCTGCAATGTGGCTTAGAGCATTTCAACTTGGACGCCAATTTCCGAGTTTACTTTTCCTTCGTTACATATAGCTTTTTATATCGCAAAGAACGATAATATCTTAGGGTAGCGGATCTTCACAGCTTCAGTAATGCCTTGCTCATATTCAAAGTAGGATATTGCATTTCTCAACAGTGCACTACAGTTGGATTTAAGTTCCAGTATGATGCAATAAATTGCTATTCATAAACAAAGAAATGACTTCCTTGTTTTACCAAACATGTAAAAGCATAACTAGTAGGTTACAAGAGATTGAATGTAAGTGATACCTAACTGTTGTAAAGTCATGGAAACGTCCAAGGTAAATATTCCTATATTTTATATTTACATTCGATGTAAATGATTGAAGATTCTCGCCACTTAAATGCACCTTCCATCTTGTATAAAGGTAATCGGCCGTTTAAATTCTTAGTCGGAATATCTCAAACGAACTTTTCACTATCACTTTTTGTGGCAAGACATTGGCTGGTGAAGAATGCTACCCTTGTTTGCTGCACCTTGCATTGATGTGTGCCCTGTCTTACAAACAGGAACCCAGTATACATAAACCAAAATCACCTATTAATCTTCTGCAGAATGTCGTAACAGGGGAATTATGTTTGGTCCTCGCCTTCGCAGTTACAACAGCACAGCCTCGGAACATATCTAAAATAAAATAGCGTGGAGCGGATTTACAAATTCTCTGCTCCAACTCCAATCCTGTTTCGTCAATTCCCTGCTCCGTTTTGACTCATAGGCCGTATTCGTGAAATGACGGAGATCCGATTCGACAAATAAATGCGATGATAGTAAATCTAAGACTAGGCCTTTATATTCCTAGTAGGCTAAACTACAAAATCCGTAGATCATACGGTACGAGTGGAAGTTATATATTGAAAGAAACATATAGCAATAAAATTCACAGGTATTATTGGACACAGGTTTGTTTCGGCAGCTATCGACGTGTGTAAGGTAGAGGTAGGTAGAGGTAAGGTAGAGCCTAGTTGCAACAGCCATGCTCATCAATAGCCTCAGTAGCGATTCTGGCCACATCAAAAAAGTATGAATCCTGTTACGATACAACTCCGGCCGTATCAGAAACAGTATGAATCCGGCACCGATCCAGCTTCTACTCGGTATAGTGGCGACTCCGACCCATAAGCCAACTGGATCTTTGTCCCCACCCACAATTCCATGCGATAACAATGGATTACTATTTATAGACGAAAAGAAATCAATATGTAGTGAAATTGCGGATTGCAATCGCATGCGAATGCCTAAATGGGGTATACATTTTCTTTTCCCGGTAACGCTCAAAATTAGCTTTGCTTATCTGATCCCCGAAAGCCACTCTCAATAAAGGAATGGCCGAAATATTTGCATTTTTCTTCTTGCCCGGTCAAATTACTGAGCAGTTAGAGCAACTTCTGACTATAACCCTATAGTTTGATATAGTAATGGTATGTGGATAATAATTAATATTATTAATATTAAGTGTTCAAACGGAAACAAAGTAGTGCTTACGACCTTATCAATCTGGTGCGCTAAGACGAACTCAGCAATGGTATATGTATCAGCGCTCTATTAGTGCTATAAGCATTGAATCGGCCATTGCCTCTCCATGTCGTTCCACGATGTTCCACATCGCAATAAATCTTGAAAATCTGTATGGTATATATTGACGGTGGTATCTATAAGAATGAAAGCAAGTTTCAAGGCTATCACTCAAGGACTAACGGAGTAGGCCTAATTATGTCTACGACGTCGGCTAACAGTGGATCCACCATACACCACATAACAGATTTTGCGTAAATTTAGGCGTTGGTCAGTATTGATTTTCTCATTGTTCAATAACGAGATAGTTCATGGAGTTTGTCAGTGTATACATGTGTACATATATGTCTTTATTATGGTATCGAACACTGTGCTATATTTCAAGGTTGACATTCACTGAATTTTGTACTGTTTATGCTAATATGCCGTTAACTCTTGAAAAGAGGCAACCGAAAAGTATTGGAGTTCAGCACATATTTTATTACAATGAATGTTGCATTGAAAGCTATCTTCATGTTCTGTACCAAGAACCGGCTATTTAAGGGTTTTCGTTTCATGTGGAAATCATATTTTATTGGTTTCGTTCTTTTAACATTCTGTTAATGCGCATTTCATTGCATGAACTATTAATCCATATTCTATACTAAGGTATTGAATATGCAGTTAGATATGTAATATCGATATTGGTTTTCGTGACTTTAGCAGCAATTTGGCGTCCTAGAAGGCTTGTGATTGGCAAAAGGGTTCCCGGCCGTTAAAGGTTAAGAACCGCTGCATTAAGGATATATTTAGCCCGCCAGACTATTTTCGCGATAAATACTGCCAGCGATATCACGAGGAGTCCCAACGTCTGGTCTAGTACGAAGGGGGCCGTTGTAAAGTGAACTACAATGAGGGCTATCTGCCTGGTTTAAAATGATGAATGAAGCAAACAAATCAACAGCTGAAACCGAAGACAATAAAATGAATAAAATTCATGTCTATCGACAATAAGTTGGCGATGTTCTGTCACATTAATCGGGTGACTACAGTACAAAATAGCGCGTGGGTTAATACTCATTATGTTTGTTGCAATTAGGGAAACAAGGATGCTCCATGTCACGTATATGAGTAATTATGACATAATTCCGAATAATGTGTCTTCAGGAATGACTATACAAACGATCATTAGTGTAATGCACAATGGGTCATACTCAGGGGCGTACCGAGTTACGAAAATGGTTGCGTCATAGAATCCGAATGATGCATCATATATTCCTCATTTAGATTTATATAAATTTAGTGTATTGCCGCATTGCACGTGATTTCACGTATTTTTCTCCTACGCATCGTTGGAGAATAAATTGAGCGTATGTCACCTCACCCATCTTGTATACATATGTGTTTATTCTGGTATATAAGTTTTTTGTTTATTAGCAAATTCTTCTGTACGCCAGACAGCTTATTAACAACTACAATAGACACGGATGTAGTAAATACCTACTCGTATAGATTCCTACTTTGCGTGCAGGATTCATTATCATGCAATGATATTCTTATAGCATATTTTAACTATATATTCCTCCGTATTTATTTTATTATTCGTATTTCGAAAAAGATAGTTGCCAAATATACTCTGTTATTCGATGACCAAGCGCGATGTCACTGGACGATGATAAACACATATACAATAACATGGATGACGATAAAGTAACTTCTCAATGTCGCCGGAACCGACAGAGATGCATGCAATCAATTCAGAACAGATCGCGAAAGCGACGTCCACTAGGAATGATCAAGGTAACTAAATTTCATAACAGATAAATGCCATATATATGATGCATGTAGCGAAGGAGGCCACGAGAGCACTCCTCTAAGTATTCGTTTCAAATGTCGACATCACTTTATTGCAACTTCAAATACATACTTGTACGGAGAATTAATTTCGGGAAATATCTGTGAAAAAGTTGACTGGAAGAATTAATTCAAACATCTCACAATCACACTTATTGTAAGTATATCGCCACGTACTTTGATATCATACGAAGTTTGCATCTATAAGAATGTTCCCAGTTAGGTTCAGACTCATATAGAAGTGTAAATAGTGACAAGCAAATCGCAATCTCGTCCCGATTTAGATTTCGACATTATCACTTCATCATTTCAGAATCACCACAAGCGATTTTTTAAATCATCACCTTTGCTTGCGACAGACTATAGTTCCTAATACATTCGCTTTGCAATTGTCAAAATGTGCCCACATACAAGTACATAGAAGTACGTTTGTTTATTGCCGAATATTTCCTTTGGCTCATGCTTAAGTATGCATACGATGCAGGTTGGAGGTCGTGAAAAATGTTCTCCAAGGAGCCATGTTGGTGTATGTTTTCAATTGGAATTCTCAAGAAGTCATTTAATATAACCATAGTGTCGTACAGTAGAGTGGACACAACCAAATCGCATTGCTCACCGTCATTCACCCCTTTGACTAAACGCAATTTCTGGCACTATTTAGACTGGTTTGCCGACCGCGAGATTTAATAAAATTGGTAGCAATGGAAAGCTACCGCGGTTTTGTTTACAAATATATAAATAAAATGTAAAACAAGAGCAAGCGAGCATCAAGGCGGTGAGAGTAAGCGTTGTGGGGCCAATGCTAAATCGCTTGCGCAAGAATTGGTAATACGCTCGTTGTTTGCGCTCCTGCTCACTTGCTCCTGAGCTGAGGCATTGTTACTTCTGACGGCATGCTGGTTGCGTCACAAGTCGAAACACCTGGTGACGATACGAAATTTTCAGGCTGTTTTGTTGGGTTCCAGGACTAAGACCGGAGTAGAATTTATATTTTCATAATCATAGTATCACGGAAGCCTTGGATTGTTACCAATTTTATCCAATTTTGCGCCCGCCAAGCCACTTGAAATAGTGCCGTAAATTACCTTCCATAAAATGAAAAGAATGACGTAACCCAATCGCGGCGAGTCGTGCGATTTGGTCGTGTCTGCGCCACTGCATAGGACGATATTGTATTAGGATGTCATTCAGCGGTGCCGTCACAATTGGAGGTAGCTGAAGTCATTGTGGCACGAAATCCAAGTTTGCTACACGGAATCGCCGTGTGTAGCCTACTATATGTTCCTTGCACGATACTGCACTAGACGTGTGATAAGACTTCGTAATTCTATCCGTACAGGCCGCGTCCTGACTTTCAAATATCCCCTAATTTTCTCATTAGTGCGTGTAACTGTTTATTTACAAATTGTGCTGCTACTATAGTACCGTATGTCCGCATACTTCGTAGCTTGTTATTGTTGCCATTGATACAATGCGAATTTCATGGTCTGTGATTTTGATTGTTGCGTCATACTTTGCCTTTTTGGTTTTGCTTTTAAATCTGTTTAAATCCCTTTAGTGTGCCGATAACTCTTGAAAAGAGGCACCCGAAAAGTCTTCGAGTTTAATAAATATACTGCTACAATGGATGTTGTATTGAAAGCTATCCCCTTTTCACTAAATACCTGACAGTTAGATGTTGATTCTTTAGTTCTCGTGACGGTGAATTCCTCACAGTGTTGGGATCAAGTCACCCTCTTCGAGTCACGAGTCATTTCGAGTCATTGCAAATTTGACTTGAGTCAAGTCAATCGATTTTCGAAGGTGACTCGGGTCAAGTCAAGTCACTCGATTTTTGGAGTTGACTCGAGTCAAGTCGATTCAAGTCGAGTTAGGTCACGAGTCAAGTCACAATTCAAGTCAAGTTCTCCTATGGAAGTATGTGAGGCATGATAACGGCATTGAATTTTGCTAGCTGTCTGAAATATAGATTGATTGGTCAAGGATTTTGAACCGATGAATGAATATAGAGCTAAATATACACGCTAAACTACCTAAGTGATTGCATAGCCTCCGTTTATAGTCACCAGTCAAATAGAGAATAGAGAAACGAATTGATAAGATGCAATACAGTACCTATTTACAAATCGATATGATACAATTCGAACCTGCGCCAATGTTTGAGGACTATATCAACTAAATTCCAATTCAATTTAAATAAAACAAGAGGTTTGGTTAAGATAAGAACAAAGAACAGAAATAGACACTTTTCTGTTAAACTACTTTACTATTCTGGTTTATGACAACGTAAGCTGTAAGCTTTGATCACTCCTTTTGTGGTCAATTTATTTGTGAGAGTACAATGGAGGATCAGTAAAACACACGATTATTGACTGATTGGTCGCTCTCACGGGTTACAACAGCGTTTCGCGAACATTCCGAACATATGCAATATACAGTGATTTTTATCGACACTGATTACTTGATGACTTGCAATTGACTATTACTATGGCTGTAATGAAGAAACGTTTGAATAATGAGCCATTGATACTAGCGTCTTAGGCTAGTCGGTCAGCACTCCAATCAGACTCTCTCGATCCACGAGTGTATCAACGACCGACGTCCGACAATCTATAGTAGCGTCGTAATGAAATGCGAAGGATACAGTGCAAAAACTAATATGAATGTACGTTTCCATAGCAAAATGCCACAGAACATTAGTCTACAATATATATTTATTCGTGATAATCATGCTACTTATAATTACCAACTTTTTTTTCCGAGAGCCCTGCGTCTCCATCAAAAGAGACATATATAGTTCACGAGACATAGGTTCTCCACCCTGGTATATAGGACTATGTATATTAAAGACGCATTAATTTCCAGCTTCAAACGGCATTAAAACGATACTTTAACAAAAATGAACCCGTGCCCAGCATACAGCCGAAGTGTCACCCTGGTGTTGAGCGCGGCGCTTCATAAATTTTACAATTTCGAAAACTGATCGTCGAAAACAATATTTTCATACTGTTTTGGCAGATATCACCAAGATCAACATCAAATTGAAAGTTGTCTTCTCAATAGTGGCCGTGCAGTTCATTTTGATGCTGGCATTATTTGGAGTGTTGTTCGCCTGGGCTTTCCGGTCCGACATTCAGGATAACGGTATGCTGAACAATTCTCGTGTATCCAAAGATGTGGCGGTCTAACAATAGCAGGGATAGATATGTGCGATACTAATTGTGCATACCGCAGTGACGTGCGGTCCAATGAGGCAGGTGAGGCAGTGCCTCACCTGACGTCTGGATGAGTAAGTGAAAATTGTGAAACCCCTCCATGAGTCGATGATTATATTGATGTTACACATCGATGTTCATAAATAACTAAATTAGAACATTTTTTCACCCAACATCATCAATTTTCATCATTATTATTCAAAAATACAACGCGAAAGGAGAGGTGAGGCACATAGGTGAGGCACGGGCGGGTCGTGCCTCATCTGCAACAATGCAATTCATCATAAATAGCTCGGAATTCTTAATATCTGGAATCAATGAAATGCTATAGTCACACTGATTCCGAAAATCTAAATATTAAGAGTGTCAGAGTACCAGAACCCCCAAAAATCGCCAAGGAAGGTGACCTTCGCCTTTATTACAGACAATGCCATCGCAGAGAAACAATGGCTAGGTGAGGCACAAACGAATCTGCTTCATGCACTATTCGCTAACAATTGGACAATCGAAACGCAGTGAAACGCGCTACCGATTTCGGAATCCAACAGTCTTGTAGGAATTATATAAGAATAAGAAGCGACGGCCAATGCGTAATGCGAAGCCAATACATTCCCTTACTTATTATTTAGCTGTTATTTTTTTTTGCACCCCTAGCTACGTTAAATTGTGGCATGTGATAGCTATTTGCATAGGCTGCATTGCCGTTGTTTGCGTCATTTATGCGGTGTTCGACTGCAATCCCTTTAATTGTTAATTGTGGTATGTGATTGTGATAGCCATACTTACAAAGCCTGCGTTGTTGTTTGTGGTAGTGGTGCCACTCCTAGTGCATTTTCTTTCGAAATTCGGCAAATCCAGTGTTTTTTTACTGAATAAAATTTGTAACTGAGGATGCTTTATTCATGTTCTTCGAATAATTTATACTTGAAGAGATAGTAATTAATATTTCACTAAACATGCCCATTTAGCACAATAGCGAGCAGTCCTACATGTATTATAGAATGTGAAATTGCAACGGCTACCAGTGTGCAAATAAAATGCTCTCTATACCCGCTCCTGTTGTTATTCACATTTCAAGTCTCTATACATGCATGTTGTTCTTTTGAACGTTGGGGGAGGGGCGGGGCGTGCCTCACCAGCCGTGAACCTCACCGCACGTCACTGGCATACCGTATAATCGATTTCAACATGTGATGCTGCGTAATTTCCAAGAAATCAGTTACCACCAAGATAAATTGTGATGGCACTCCAGTTTCAAAGTATACGAATAAAGTTTTATGTAGTTCAGGATACTGTCCAATATAATCGCTTTGGTGGCGGAATTATCAAGCAATTGCTTTCATAGTTTTGTGACCAAACATCTCCTTTTTTCGAGTTCGTTGTTTCTGTACTGCAGAGTTGAAAGAGCTGTTGATTGAAGAGGCCTTAACGCGTGAGAGAAGCCTCGACAATAGCATAGCAGGTATAGCTCGTTATCCTCGACTTTTTCCCTCGCTGAGTTGATCACAAACATCACAATCGTCTTAAATATAGATCTGGAAAATGCATCGCGCAATGCGATAAGGACATTGGAGCGTAATCTCGTTCGTGGAGTGGAAGGTATTCTATTTGCATTGTAGTGTGGAACAGATATCATTCGTAGCTAGTAACTGACCTGTTATACATCCCGCTAAATATACTATAGAAATGTTTCGCAACGACTATATATGAAAATACGCTTTATTCCTAACACAGCGTGATGAAGCATAATTCAGGCTAACCATTGTGAGTAGCGTAGTGATAGATTTTCAACATAAAACCTTACTGAAAACGCTTCGAAGGCGCTACATCGTCATTGAACGAAAGTGGCCATGAGTTGATGAATATAGTCAAGGATAACAAAAGAGAAATTGAAGAGTTGCGAAAAGGTATGTGGACTTTTACACAAGACACAATTTCTATACCAATATATTTGCTTACGATCGTCTTCAGAGCTCACTAAACGGAATGTGACGGACTGTAGCAAAGTAGATCCGTCAAACTACAAATCTGGTAACCGAAGTCGGGGAGTGTTTGAAATTTATGTTTCTGGACAACCTATCGATGTATTTTGTGACTTTAGTGCAGATTCTGGCAACTGGACTGTAAGTAGCCTATATGCTTTTGAAATGATGACAACATCTTTCACACTTTATTTCATTGTAAATAACTGTATTTCTAATATAGTTGATTCCACCAGCTCAAATTCTCATTTGAATCAAAGCCCCTGTGGATCAAGTCGAACGTGAGACAATTATTCACACGCTGATGTAGTGAGCTCTTGAACATGACACGATGATGATTCAGAAATTATAACTCTTAGCATTGAAAAATACCATTTAGAAAGATACTGTCTGTTTATAGGTTTTTCAAAGACGAATGGATGGAAGCGTGGACTTCTTTTGCAACCATGCTGAATATGTTGTAGGATTCGGAAGCGTTGTCCAAGAATATTGTATAGGTAGGAAGGATATTTTCCTAGTACGTTTTCCTAAATCGATAAACGGACAGATGTCAAATCAGATAATTGATTAGTCAAGCGGAAGGATTTTGTTACTTGAATAAAACCTAAGAGTATATGTGAAAATCGTTTGGGTTACAGCTTCATTGGGTGATATGTGATAATACCAGAGGTGTTCAGTAACGAAGTACTTCTACTTTTTGAAGTGCTTCAAGTAGATTTTGCTTAGTTGCAATACTTCTACAAGTAATCATGATTTGTGACTAGTTCTACTTGACAGTTCTTAGTTTTCAGGCAAATATAGGCCTGGATTACTGATATCTTACTTTTTTTTTACATACTTGTAAGTCACTACCTCTACTTCTACTTCAGTATAAATTTTGCAGCATTAATACTACTTCTACTTCTACGTGAGTACCGACAATAACTAGTCTGACCAAATCGGGTTAATACCTTCATTAGAGTGACAAATATTTCCATTACAGTCGGGCAAGCTAATTCGAAAGACAGCTAATTTGAATAACCAACGGCGATCATAATTCGACGTCTGGTTTGGCTTACGGGGCCGACCATTGGCTCTCAACCTTTTTTCCTTCGCGGACCCTCTTTTGACAGTCACGGACACCACGTACCATCCAGTTTTAGTTCATATTTAGCTCAATTACCTTGTAACTGACCTCTGTCTTTTGAAAATATTAACTATATAGAATAGTGATAAACAGCAACAAAATGATTTAAAAAGGGTAGGCGAAGCTGCGTTCAACGAAACAATTTTTTCGCGCTGCGCGTGATTTATCTACAATTCGTAGTTGTTCTCCTGGGTATAGTCCGAATTTCATATTTGAAAATTCTCTCATCATCAGTCATAACCTTCCATGCCATCAAAGTATCCGTTGGGATTGCCAGCATTGCGGTTGCAATTTGTAATACTAAGATAAGGGGACGCGAAATTATTTACTATCATAAAATGGGGCGTGTCTGAAAAGTTTGAGAACCACTGGTGTAGGGGCTGCCGAGTTTTTGCCGTGCGACTCAAATTAATTGTAGGGTATTATGTCAATCAAATAAGCTTTCTCTCACCAATTCGCCGCAATGTTCGAAACTGCAAAATGTATTCGAATGAATAATTGATTAATCAAATGATTTAATGGCTTTAATGTGGAGAAGTGTAACTTAAACCCGTATGATGCTCTATTTCCAATGAATTATGCCGATTTCACCGCAGAAAATTAGGCATACAGATCCGGTAACTATTTTTGCCATAGGAAATGTGAAAGTGTTACGTTATTCGCTTTATATAACGGTTGTGTGTTATCGTATGTGCTTATAATGGAAAACACATGCATAACTGATGCATTTAGAAAAAAACACGTATTCAAATAGGTCTTCCCGGAAAATGTAGAAGTATAACCTACTGCGTCAGTAATCCCATCTGTTTTAATAATAATTGGAAAAGACTGTGAAGTTCAATATCAATAAGCTCTGTTAACGCCCGAGTTTCATGGTATCTCTGTTTCAGTGAATTTGTTCGATTGTTTGTTTTTCTATCAAAGTTAATTTATTCCACGAACGCGATGTGAGTCAATTCTTTTGTACGTTTTTGCGTATGTAGTCGTTGAATCTATTATTGACGCATGAGTTGAAGTTGAGTCACGATTGATAACATTTCGAAATTTTGCTTTCAACCGAAGGACTGCAGAACCTCTACAACATTTTGCAATCGTCAGAAAATTTCGAATTACGCATAGATATGGAGGATTGGGATGGCGTGAGGAAATTTGCAAAATACTCGTAAGTAAGGACATAAAAATCAATAAAATGTTTTGCTATGATAAAAATACGGATGATTTTGTAGTAATTAAGCGTTCTGCGTGTTTTCTTCGCGTGTTCTTATAAATGCAACATCACATCACTCGAAAAAATGATGGACTTCGACAAAATGAAAAGATTCATTGAAATTTCCAAAATATTAATCACTACCCAGATGACAGACTGAAAAATATACGTTTTCTTCTGGCTCTGTATCTACGCCGAGACCAATAACTTTGCAAGAATCGACTGTTTCATAAATCCTGATCTATATGACACGAAATAGGTAGCATAGTTGTTTTTGTACACTGAGACTTAAGAAGACAAGCTACGGTCAGTGCTAAATACCGCGATAGGACAGAAAACCTATATTCCTGACGATCGCGGCCTACCGATAAATGAAGCTAAGGTTCACGTAGTCTGGTCTTGCACGCAGCGGTGGAAACGAGCCCAAACTGAGACCATATTAACATTCACAACGTAGGTTAGGTGGCCTCGATTGTATGCTACGAGGTAGCAACAAAGAGTATGTTTTGCATTTGGGATCCACGCCGAATCCGATTGTAAGGTTTGACGTGTCACCGCCGTATGGTACCAACGAAACATATGTCATACTCTGTTGAAGTAGTAATGACTAACACTCAAGTACACACAAACAAGTGTTGTCATAAATTTCCCTTCAATTACAAATAGGAATATCTACCTTCAAGCTATGCAAAAACTACTTGCATTCAATTATGTTATTGAAAAGTTCCTAATCAAGTTGTTTGTAGCAGGCGTCTTATACTTTTATTAGTCAATCGTTGGTTATAATTTTCATAAAAGGTGTATGACTCATGTTAAATGACATCAGAAGAATGTCTACAGCTGCCATAAATAGATTCACTTTCGTGATTCTAATCTATGATCATTCGAGTTTCATCACCCTGTTTTTTATGACAATTTTGGTCAGAAAGCCCATATTAATTATTTCACGCAGCATTCCCACATCACGCCAGAGCATTCTCCCGCAGCATATATTTAAGTCATTCTTCAAATCCATTCAACTCCAGCCGATTACTTTCAGGAGATTTGATATTGGCGCGCCCCAAAATGATTACGTTCTAAGCGTGTCCGGCTACTCCGGAACGGCAGGAGATTCGTTAGTCCGGCACAACGGATTTAAATTTTCTACGAAGGATCACGACGTCGACAGTCATCCAGCCAACTGCGCTGATGGCTACAAGGGTGCATGGTGGTATGCGAACTGTCACGATTCCAATCTGAACGGACTCTATCACAAATGTGGACCGCACGAGTCGTACGGGGATGGAATAAACTGGAAAGCGTGGAGGGATCACCAATATTCCCTGAAATTTGTCGAAATGAAAATCAGACCGACTAATTAAGTTACTTATGTTTTTCCATCGCATGCCATATATGCACATTACTCGCATACCACATAATCGAGGTCTATGCAATTGTTATTTTATAACCTGTTCATAAATTGTTTGTCGTTCGTACCAAGTTATATACAATAAGTTGATGCGTATATCTCGCCGCTTACATATATCATATTTCGCGGAGTTGCAATAAGTTGAGAAATGTGGTATGTGATATTCCGTTCATTTAGACAACATTTCCAAATACCAAGGACATGTGCTCAGAGTGGACAAATGAGGCAGTGTGTCACCTGTCGTTTGGATAAATAGTAAATAGCCTCAACGAATTTTGTTTTTTTATTTCTACTGATGTTCAATGTTCATGGATGAGGGAATTTGAACATTTTCCCACTCAAAACTACGCAAATTGTGTATTTAGTGGGCATTCTCATTCTCAAAGTGGGCAAAAGTAGAGGTGAGTTACCTGCGAATCAAGCCTAACCTGTATATATGCTACCAAATAGGGAAGTAGGTTCTGGTTTGTGTGAACGAATCTCTTTTTGAAAGGT
This sequence comes from Botryllus schlosseri, assembly GCA_000444245.1. NCBI lineage: Eukaryota > Metazoa > Chordata > Ascidiacea > Stolidobranchia > Styelidae > Botryllus > Botryllus schlosseri. The sequence continues at coordinate 20,755 of ATSW01001002.1, forward strand.
TCCTTGCGAACGCTAACGTGAACACGAATGCGCGACGTCACGGGGCGTCATATTGCTAATTCCAATCCGACAGTTCAGTTAAATACCATATAAATGTACACCAGGGGTCACCAACCTTTTTGAAACGAAGAGCTACGTCAGGGTTCTCAAACTCAAATGTGAATCATCAACGGGTCATGTTTTACCATCATGATCAGATAATGTGGCATAATAGCTAATATTCCACCGCATGATAGCTTTTGCAACTGATGTGATAGGTAAATTTGATGAATAGATTAATGTTTTTGAAGTAGTACTAGATTGAATTTTTAGTTCTCAAATCGGAAAAAATATATATGCCAGATAAATATGGTCAAAGACTTGAAAATCCGAAATGCTGACGCGGACCGCCTGTTTGAGACCACTGAGCTACTTGTCGGGTACAGATTAATGCGACAGGCTACCATTTCCACCCGACCTTTATCCCTGCTCCGCTGGATTTCATCCCTAAGAGGTGGCCAACGCGCGGCAGTAGAAGGACGATTGTGCGGCCGTCGTCACGTACTTCCATTAGTATGTGTCGGCGGTCGTCGACATGCAATTTAATATACAAATTGACAACCGAATTTCTGGGAGATTCTAATTAATTTTGAAATTGTCTTCGCGTATACGCAAATCAGTGCGACGATCTTTGTAATGTTAGATTCACAGTCCAGATGCGAACAGCAGAGGTAGATATGATTCGACCCATCTCGAAAAACAAACAAACTTAGAATCATGTGCTCCTCACGAAAGAAATATGTTCTGGTACATTTTGGCGATTCCAATATCTCTCCACTATACCGACAATCCTGATAGAAGGTCAAGAAATAACAGCATGTAACTGATGGCATGACTGATAACAATTGGTCCACCCGAAGATTCATCATAATTTATAACTTGCCCTAAATTTTCGAAAACACTCCCTCCATCAACAATCTGATCACTTGGGCTGAGAAAGGATAAAAACTTGATGATGTAGTATAGTAGTAACATGCAGATGCAGAGGTGGTCAGTACGAAGTTCTTCTACTTTTTCGAAGTACTCAAGTAGTTTTCCTCTACTCTACTCAAGTAGATCTGATTTTTCTACTTCTACTTCGTAATATTTTGTGATCTATTTACTTACTTTTCGCTATTTTCAGTTAGTCAAGTAGAAGTAGTTTAATCCTGCAATCAGGAAGATAGCCTGAGGAATTTCGGGGCTGTTTTACGGAGTATCAACATTTAATTTTCATAAAAGTTGAGTAACGCCCAGAATTTTCGTCGCGCTTCGCGCTCAGTGGATACGGAGTAACCAGTATGATTTCAAGAACGTATCGGTGAATATAATTTAGGTAGCGGGTTGGCTTGGCTCCATTCACACCACATTATCGCCCTTCGCCCATATGAAATATTTCTTCACAGTATATATGGCTCATCATAACGTTTGAAGCTGGTGTTTCACAATCTCGCATTTACTTATCATATCGTAATCTAGCACTCCACGGCGTGTCCTCATCTGGAAAGTGGATTCTGACTTTTTTAGTTTCAGACCTGTATTAGCATACACTGAGTC
>ATSW01001005.1:0-12810 GCA_000444245.1 Botryllus schlosseri
GTGTCAGCCGAAAATATTCGGGTTCATTTCAATATGAATATACTATTTAATTGTATATTGAAGTTTTGTACCTCCAAGAAGCTCTTCAACCATCTATTTATTCCAATATATTCGATAAAGATTACGATTAGTCAACTTGAATATGCTGTAACCGCCGTAATCGATCGATGACAAATCACGATTACCGCATGCCTTGTATAATATAGGAACGTCGAATTTATGAACCGCACTGCTCATTTGTTTTGTACCTCACCTATTATCATCAATTGCGTCGTAACGAATTATCCAAAGTAATCACTCGTAGTCGCGCAGTCGGTAGGTAGACTATTTACTATTATTGATATGCTATAGTATAGTTGATTTACGATCGCCGTTTTGTCATGTCTCTGGTCACCAACGGGCACCATTAGCTCGTAGAAGGAGAATGAAAGGCACCATTCTGCTTGGATACAAACATTTTTGAATCACGCATCTCTACACTATCGCCATTGGTCAAATTGATGTTTGTTTAATGTTGGACATGTCAATATACAGTTTGAACATTGTTACTTGTCAAATTCTATGAATATAGCACAAACGCCCCGCCTATTACAGATTTGAAAATTTTATGCCAGCCAACCAAATCTTGACGATTTAGATATCAATTCGTTTGAACTCAGCGATTGCAGATATTAATATCATGTAAAACCGCGCAGTTATTTGGTGTTACGGCCGGTCGCAATATCCATAGGCCTACTATTTATGGGGTATGGATTGTGTAGGTATTCGTGTTACGTTACGGGACGCTTAATTTGTCATAGCAGAATTTCGAGTTCATTTTGTCTTATTGTATTACGATATTATCTCTAGCGCACACCAATCGTTGTTTCATCATTATTTATTTTAAATGAAAAATCGGCCACGCGCTCATGTTAGCATGGTAGTAGCAGCCCTATTCAACCTATTGTTACAATAAAGCAATGACTCTCGCTCTGTTTATCAACGGGGTTCTCTCATATCTCCAGTGCTTTAAATTCCACACGAGAGCCATTCCAGTCAGCGTTGGTACCTTAGTTACGAGAGCGAAAGCCTACTCCGTAGTTGTTTATTTTGACGTTCATTCAGGACGCCGTTGTTATAAGCTCAGTGAATTCGTTTTTGATATCGTGAGCGGACAGAACGAACATGGGAAATAAGAAAAGCAAGCTGAAACCAGAAATCATGGAGAGACTGATGAAGGAAACCAAATGTATGTAGACTTTGTTTCGGTTCCTGTTTGTAGACAAAAATGAGTATTGAAATCCAGTAAGCAATCTGACATCCCGTGACTGTAATCCACTCTATGCTATCGGTGTTTTGGTTGGGTTAACTATGTCGCTTCTGTCTGCGCATTCAATTGTACTGCAAGACGGCTATGACTCCTTTAGAACAGGAGTTTTGAGTACTACGGGCCACGTGAATGGCCTTTAGATGGACCGCATTTTCAAATTCCGTATGGAAAGTTCAAAGCACACGATTGATGTTATATCGAGAAGGAAAAGACCTCGCGGGATGACTAAATGATGAGTCTTTCCATGATGCGAATTATAGGATGTTAGCAAAAACTGAACATGATGCCATTTTCAATTTTAATTTTCATAATTCGAGCCCGATTTGAACTCAAAAATCACTATTAATGTTATATCGTCGTTTGGTCAAGTGGCCATTCGCCCGATTTAGGCGCGGAATATTTTCCAAAGTAGAACCCGAGACGGCGGAATCCGAAAATCCTGATTCGACTTCCACCTCAGCTCTGCGAAATCACTCTAGGTTATGAAGAACTCTGCTCGTGGCAGTATATCTGCTACTAAAGACAGTGTTGCACAAAATTAGTAGTTTTTCCATTCCTTTTCGACGATCCTCCTACCTCACATATATATCTCTTAATTTTTACAGATGGCAAACGCTATGAATAGATTAACGACATATGAATGACCTAACAATTTTGCATTGCTACAATGCCTTTACAGTCACATTGAAACTAACACACTACACGTGGTAACTGATTTCTTACTGCAAAGACTGGGAATCTAGTGATTGCATCATGTCAGAAATATAGCGAGTGGTTTAACTAAGGTTGAATTTAAAACAAAAATCAATTTAAAACAAACACGTTTAAAACATTGCCCTTGGTTAAAACATGTTTTTTTTCAAGTCATGACGTCATGAATATTCAATTCTGACGTCATAGTGGATGGACATTGACAATTTAAAATAAAGGGCTCCTTTGACGAAATATCTGTACTATAACAGTTGAACCTACTATTTTGCGGGTTCCAACCAACCCATATCGATATACGTTGGCTAAATCGTGTGGTAATTGTTCGTATGCTCATACAACATGTTTTTTGGAAAGTATTTACCCAATTATGGGGTAATTTCACAACTTACAAAAAAAACACAATTTTTTTTAAATGGCCTAATTTTAGAACACTGTTTAAAACATGTTTTAAATAAAGTGTTTAAAGGACCATTTGTTTTAAATGCAACCCTAGGTTTAACGCGTGACAATTTTTACAGAAGTTAGACGACCTCAAATTTTATGAGAATATATCAATTAACAATACCTAAGAAGTGTAGTAAATTTCTTGATAAAATTTATGCGAATGTTGAATTGTTGAAATTTTGAATCCTCTAACGACAATATCGTGGGCCGCGTGAAAAAGACTAATTGACCCGCGCGACGAATATCCCGTCCCGACCTCCTTGGTGTGCAAGTCGATTTCGCTAGTGGTAGTGTTGGTTAGCAGTAATCTCGGCTGGAATGACTTTGAGCAACGCGTGTTAAATTTGCGCACCGTAAGAATTTTTGGATGCTTGTGGATATGAGTCGGGAATGTATAAAACCATGTATTATCGAATATTGGGAATATAAAGCGCTTATATTTTCCAGCGCATACATATGAGTGGGTACAGGATAACCTGTTCATAAAGTATCATATATCTTATGTATACAAATACACATGATCTGTTGACGACACCTTGCGCTTTTTCACGTGGAACAGATTAGGGGCGATTGGTTTCGGGTTATAGGCTCCTGTAATAGTTGATCATCCGTCATGATCGCTGTCAAATGTGATAACGGCTTTCAAAAGATAATCCTATGCCATCTTCAGCAGTTGATACGTACAATGTCTGTCTCCCGGGAATTTCTTGATTATTTCGCACATTTGCTATTTCAGATAAATAATTCATCCTATTGTGGATTTCCTGTCGGACTTGGCGGTATAGAGCGTGAGCGATCTTCCTATCCCAATAACCTATCGTCAGATAAATACAACTGGAATATTTATACGTACATATATTCCGAGTGGTATGACTCGTATGAGGAGTTGAGTGACGTAATAATTAATTTTTATGTACGGCTTCGCAAAACTGTGAACTTTATCTATAGTCCCGTCCCTGTAATTCTCCGAGACAATCGTTCGAATTTTACATGCGCTACCAGCAATAACTTGCCTACCAATTGAACCAGTACGTCACGATAATTACAATATAATCGTTTCGCTTACTAATGACACGCGCCAAATGTATTTACTAAAACTTCCGACACGCGCGATGGCGGAAAATAGCAAACAATTAAAATGTTTTGTGTCTCGCGCATTATAATGTATTGTAGTGACCACAGAATCATAATGCTCAATACAGTTCCGAAGTCCCTATCGCAACTCTGTATAGGTCCGAACGTGTACAGAAATTTATGTAGAATTCACCCAACTTCATGACACTACAACAAATTCACCGAATAATTCCACATATATCCACCGACCCCTCACTTCGAGCATACATTCTACCGCAAAATTATAGTGATATTTCTCAAGAAATAGCCGAAATTTCTACGATTTTTTCCGAATGTCAATGCTCGACCAACGTTTTACGAGATGCGCGCAATGTCTTTACACGATTGGCATTGCGTTTGAAATTTCTCCAACCGCCTTTTCTTACACCTCTGGACTTCATGTTACAAAATGTATTATCTTCACACAAGTATACAGCACATTCGTGCTGGTTGCACTCATCAAGCCTAGCTTTTCAACCAAATTTTCATCAAATCATGCGTAACGGCCGGGGATGGGGAATTACGGTAATTTATAGCCGATTCTACTCCCGATCCCGACTCTCGTAGGATTCAAAATTCCGCCTCTGACTCCAACTCACTATACTTTTTAATTAATTCATATTCGCGACTCATTGTCCTATACTCTCGACCCTTGGGCACACACAGAGGTGATCAGAAAGTAGGTTTTACCGACTTGCATTACTTAATCAAGCGCTTATGACATGGAGTACTTCCACTTGCTATTAACTACGCCTGGAATGCTTTCGTTTTTAATTGCGTTGAAATTTTAGACGTTTTTTCTTACTACTTTTTGAGTACCAACAATATGACTAAATTGATCACCTCAATTCAGTTCAATTTATTGCTAAAAATTTTATCATTTTAATACACCACAAGACTGCGATACAATGAAAGATGTCGGAATGACTTGGAGTAGCCTAGTCTTCGAAATCAGACACCCACCTGGCCTAGGCGACGTAAAAAAGGAGGCAAGCACACTGAATGACAAGTGAAAGAAGATAATATTAATGGACAGGTGACATTAAATCGTGGCATGTTTCGGAAGGCGATATCGATATGTCAGGTAGTGGTCAGGTAAACTAGATGGTTAACTATAGTACTTCTTCAGTAGAAATTGTTAGTACTTCGACTTGAACCTCCGCTCCTAATTGAGCAGAAATATCCCGACTTCGGCTCCACCATTTCTGTTCAAACGCTCAGCAGCATGCAATCTATCGTAACTAGATTATTATCCGACATTATTTCATACGACCTCCTCTTTTCGTTTGCAATGTCTTTGAGCGTGGTGCAAAAGGCCGTCAGGCGATAAGCGCCACATCTACAACAACAACAACAACAACAACAACTACTACTACTACATTATTATCGGTTCGAGTACAATATCGAGTCGATGTCACACTTTGGAGGAAATATCGGTTTCGGCCATTAGTGGTAAATAAATATCGGTCATTCTCGTGTCGTCACAACATTGTAGTATAGGGAGTCATAGAACTGAAACCTGCAACTGTTACACTGGTAATATTGATATATTTCATATAAGTTACGTAGGCGTACAGATGTAGCCCTTCTAGATTATTTCATATCTCCATGTTCATGGTACAAGCACACCAATAGTTGTAAAGCCGTTTAAATATAATATCCAAAGTTTTGGAAATGCATGCTAGCTGCCATATCTTTTGAATATCGGCACTGGGGTTATCTCTGAAAGTGCTAGGTATCGGTTTTAATCGGTATCGGTTCAAAAATACGATATCGATCGGGCTCCTGTGATAGCTGAACGTTACCTCCCTCCCTTTGCAGTCACGGAGGACGAAGTGAACACGTGGTACAAAGGTTTCCTGCGCGACTGCCCCTCCGGGAAGCTGACCTGCGAGGCGTTCAAGAGCATATACAAGCAGTTCTTTCCGCAGGGGAACTCGGAGAGATTCGCGAAGTTCGTTTTTCACACGTTCGACGAGAACAAGGACGGCACGATCGAGTTCGAGGAGTTCATCTTGGCGTTGAGCATCACTTCGCGGGGAACACTGGACGAAAAACTGAAATGTGAGTCTTAAATGCCAAGTGTCTTGCGAGGCGTATGTTACCAAAGGTGGTCAGAATTTTTATGTTCATGTTTTCAAACTAATTCCACTTCTATACTGGACGAATTTTTTTCAGGCAGAACTAGTCACTTTTTACGGTAGTTTAATCATGGGTTTTCATAACATTATGGCTGAAGTTGTAACAAAAACCTAGCGAAATAAAAACCGTATCTAGGTAACAAACGGTGTTTTAAACAGTGTTTTAAATGAATGCATTTTAAAAATAGTTTTTTTTTCAAACGTTATATAATTATGCCATATTTGTGTAAATACATAAATAAAAACATGTAATATGAGCCTACGGATGATTTACCCCCAATAGCGTCGACGTATACAATATGAAGTGTCTGGAACCCTGAAAATCGTTGTTGAATCAACCTTTATAGCAAGTAATTATAGATCATTAGCAAACAAATTAGATCATTGGTACGGAATGGACCTTCTGATGAGGATGACCGCCGACCGTAAAAAGCTGCATAACGATGTAGCGATGGTTAAAGATATTCTTGGTCTGTTTAACATAGTGGTTTGAAGCCCTTTTCGTCGAAGGAGCCATATTTACCCTGTGTTTTCAATTGTCAATGCAAATCCACTGTGACGTGACAATTAAAAGATTAGTGACGTAATGGCTAAAAAACATGTTTTAAACAAGGACCATGTTTTAAACAGCATGTTTGTTTTCAATTCAAAATTTAAATGAAACCCTACCTGGATCACAATAGTGGAGTATTATTTGATGATGGCGCCTAGTCGTTTTGCGTTACCCGCAAAGATACATATTGCACCACCGATTAACTCCGATTAGCTGCAAAAACCAGGCGACCCCCCCCTCCCCCCGAAGATAGGTCATTTTTGAAACTACTTACTTGAGAAGTTGTCAGACCCAATGACAATTATTTGCGCTTGAGAAAGTTTTGAAGTAGCTTTGACTTTTCTATATTTCCATATGAAATAGTTTTGACATGTGTTCGGAATCGCTACTTCTACTCGTTGTTCAGTAGCAATTTGCGGCGCTACTTCTACTTGTGTAGCAATACTAACTATATTTTGACCACCTCTACCCCTATGTTGTTATGTGAAGTTATACGCAAAGTCGATAGTCCATGTCCACTTGTCCATAGTGTCATAAATTATTATCGATGGTGGCGAAAGGTCCCATATGTCCCATCCAAATATTCGAATTGGATGTTGCGACGTAATTCTTTTTCACCGTCTGTCAATGGATACTCGTCATTATTGGAATAATATCGCCTCTATACTCGACCCTCCCTAGAATATATTCCGTACCGGCTACGCCTACTCCCTTGCTCTTCCATAGCGCGCATGGAAAGTCACGGATAGACTAGCCCAGGATATAGGCTTTGTCCACGGTAGCTGATCAAAATGGCTGATGTGGATGTTAACTCAGCATATAGGACGCCGACAAAAAATAACACAACCGATGCGTTCTTGTCAATTCGCCCGTACCTGTCAGCCTCTTTACTTTCTAGCATATGTTATTGAAACATTTTCGTCGTTACTCATGTTATCAAATGACCACACTCGCTGGGTCGAATCGCTTCGGAAGACTTTTAGTAATCAGCTTGAAAATCACGTAAACTCGTCACCCGCGAAAAAAAAACGTATAATCATCAGTTGCGAAGCGACATGTCATACGTGCGGCGTGATGCGACGCGCTGCGGTAAACGTGATTGAAAACCTACTGGGAAGTTGACGAGGGGATATATCTAGATTCTAGGGTGAGGGTCGGTAACCTTTTTTGTTCTGCGGACCAGTTTCAAAGTTTAAATTTTTTTCAATTGCACAAATGTTCACTTGAAAATTTATTCCATCGAAGTAAATCCGAATTCGCAAAAGTAGGAATAACGCAAACGCCGGCAAAGTTTTGAATGTATTTTTCGGCAAGGTCGGGTTATTCCGGCACGACTTTCCTTCACAAGGTTGGTAACATCGTTGTACTTTAAATAACTTTCATGCTGCCATGGATACATATGAAACACTCTTGACTCTTCCCCACCTATTCCACTGCCAGTAACACACATGTTTCTATTACAGGGTTTAAATTTAAAGGGTTTCTATTAGTGGGTTTCGCCTAAATATTGATCACTGATCATTATATTATCTTTCACGTTGCTCGAAAAAAATGTATACAAACGTTTCGCGGACCGGTAACGATCTCCTTAGTCGTCTGTCAAGCGTTAACTTAAATGGGGAATGGTACTCTGTTTTGCGATAATGATTCCGGTTCATAGAACCGGCTGTACTGTCACTATACAGTCAGTCAATCAATCTAACAGCTATATTTTTTGTAACTATACCTCGGTCTACTCAATACTGATATAAACTCCATGCATATCAATGGTGAATCAGAGCGCTAATGATCTGTGTCCTTTGACGCTTTCTGACTCTTTCGGTCTGGCTCCTCGTATGAATCATTGGAATACGAATCCAATACATACGACACAATCTTAAAATACGGATTTATCACATACAAATTCATGCTAATCTTCGGGCGAACGGAGAGGTCGAAATAGTGACGTAATGCGCCAATTAATCCATGAAATAATTTCAGAAAACAGATGTGGGGGTCGGGTCTTGTACACTGGTACCGAATCCAAAGATTCATTGCAGCCTGAGTTGATTCCGATCACTTTTACAAATTGTATACCTTGGATTAGTAGAAACCGAAAATTCCCGTCCGGACATCCACCTCTGTCACGAAATGACCGTGTATACCTAGTTTTGTTATAACTAAAGCATTCAAGCAAATCCCAGTATATTTCAACATTTCCGTATCGCGCTGTAACAAAGACCACTTATTTCAGGGGCCTTCCACCTTTACGACCTTGACGACGACGGATTCATCACCAAAAAGGAAATGCTGGATATTGTCAGCTCAATATTCATGATGGTGGTGAGTATTATCAGCAGTCGCAATAAATCCTTGACAATTTGCTGTAGAAATACAAATCGGGTCGCTTGCGCTTTAGTATCACTCTTCGCGAAATTACGACAGCGCTAAGGACAGTTGTCATAACTCTCAATGAATAGAACAATCGAATTCACTAGAGTTGATGGTATGCGGGTTTAATGGGTGTTTTTGTTACAGACTTCTATAATTGTGTTAAAATGTTTCTCTTGGCAAGGTACTATGCGGTAATAGGAAGGATAAGAGTAAAATTACATTTGCAAATATCGACCAATAGCAATGTATCGTCGCAATAATATCCAGGGCCTGGCAATTTTGGGAAAAGGGGAGATTGGGGTGATCCGTGCAATTTGGGCAGGAATCGGACTCAAACCCTAGTTTAGATATTGTAACCTGATTAGAGCATGATAGATTACCGTGCCAATGTATATCGTAGATTTGTCGAGATGGGCATACGAACCACCTGAAATATATTCCGAAGTGGGCCTGGACCACGAAATGCCGACCCGGCTTCCACCTCTGGAACAAATCCATTTTCATTAGTCCTGATGGTCAGGCCTGTCTTCACACCGTATGGAGCTTTTAGACCTTGGTATTTTCACAACAAGTGGCACTGTTGGGAATATACGCTCTGTTCCATGTGACCTTTAGTGATATAACGAAAAATTGATGTGATATTAGCACTTAAACCGTAATCCCAGGCTGCGTAAGGTCTGCACTTCTTCTTGGCACAGATTAGTAAACAACTGTGCAAAACTATTAATATATGTAGGCGTACCTTTTTGTAAATTTCAATGAAAGACATCGATAATGCTCTATAAAATATTAATGCTCCACTCCAGTTTAGAAAACCGTGGTTCAAGTTTCCGGATTTGGGAGATGACATATTTCAAAAAAATTTCCGAGGGGTTGACCAATGGCCACGGTTTGTGCTGAAAGTTTATTGTACGTTACATCATCGCGTAAATCACTTTGCAGGGAACATCTGTTGCTATTTTCTAAGACATCTAATTCCCAAGATGTATGCTTTTGAAAATTCACGTGTATAGGTCAAAGAGGGGTGTATTTTGTTTCTCTGGATAACTATACCAAGGTGAAATCGGGTGGCTATGCAATATGTATGAGTTTACGTGTCTTATCTTGGAAACAGCGGCGATTCGCTATGGCTTTGTATATATTTGTCGATTTTTTTTTCGAGCTGTTACAAACATTCTGTAAACATGTTCCAACTGCAGTCATGCGCTATATATAGACGAAAACGCTGTAATCACTCGGAATATGATATAAGAATAATCTTATCCAAATCTGCTTACACCTGACAAAATCGGAAAAGTGTATAACATTGGTGATGAGTATTTCACCTGAGTAGGCCTAAACTTCGATCGTTAGTGACCAGCTTATGACCCAGATGTGGAATCGGCCGGTGTACATTGGGCCCGAAACATGTACGTTTTAGCTCGGACCCTGGGGGCTGATATGATACCCTGGATTGAGTCCGGACACTAGTACAAGTTGTAAATCGTGGATTAGTTGAGTAATCAGTAAAGGGCTGCATTAAAACAGAAATCAATTTAAAACAAACATGTTTCAAACAAGGCCCTTGTTTAAAACATGTTTTATTGTGTTTTTTAGCGATACGTCACGAATATGGCTCCTTCGATGGATAGGGCTTCCGACCACTGTCATAAACAGACCAAAACATATTTAACCAGGACTATATACATCGTTATGCAGCATTTTTACGGTCAGCGGTCATCATCATCAGAACACCCATTCCGTACCAATGATCCATATTTATGTGCTAAAACTGTTGTACCGACGACGATTTCGAGGTTTCCGGTCACCCCACATCGTATACGCCGACTATTGTGGATGCTAATCGTCCGTAGGAACATACTGCATGGTTTTTCGGACATATTTACACAATTATGGCATAATTACACAACGTTTGAAAAGAAAAAACACGATGGATTTGTTCAAAACACCGTTTATTTTGAATGCAGCTCCAAGTAAAGCCCGAGCTATATTTTCGAAAATAGAACCCAAAAAGTCCGACCTGGCTCCCATCTCTGCTCCACGCACAATGTATTCGCATTCGGGAAGTTGCATCTGCAACATGATATCATCTGGATGCCAATGCCTGGGCAATAACGTTAGATGCCACGAGATCGCAGCTATACACACCAGCTATTAGGACCTCGTTTCCAATTACACTCGAAGGGAGTGATCCCCAAAGTAGCCGCAGAGAAAGGAAGAGGGCTGTGAGAATAAACATAGGCCCTATGAACTATCGAAAACTGTCACGTATGTTCTGCTTTTCATTTGGTCCACTGGTAAAGATGGCTGCCCGCCCTTGTCGTCCACGGATGTCCATTGTTACGTCGCATTGAGTTTTCTAACTAACCTAACAATCAATCAAACAAACAAAGAGTAGACTAATTATTCAGTGACACTTATTGAGCGCAAGTTATAAGCATGCATTCAAACGCATGTATACCACGAGGACGACGAAAGTTCAAACGCATACCGCACCAAAACGAAGTACCATGATTTTGGAAGAGAAATTGCCATGGACGATTGTTTTCACTATGATTGTGTCTGTCCTAGAATTCGTACCACTCCGCTATAGCGCGTAACGTATATCGAGTTGCCAATAAGTTGCCACAAATCTACGCGAAAATATAATGACTGTGCAATGGACCAAACAACTTCTTGTCGGGAGTTGAGGGTCGTTCGATATCTGGTTTGCGGTCCAGGGGGCGCCGTGTATAAAAGTTTGGGAAACACTACTCCACGGGAAAATTGTATACCAATTTCCACCTTGTCGTAAAGTGCAAATGGTACAAAATTATGCTTGGACACATGTACATGCACACCCTTTCCAGTTAGTGCAAATGATCCAATTACATGAATGCATTTGGATATGTATCCCAGGGGTGTAGCGGGTCCTGTTTTCTTTAGCAACCGCAAGGAGGTGCGAAAAGATTGTGTGTAAACAAAACTCATAGGGTCATCTCATAACACACCCAGGATTTGGCCTCTGGAGAGTGGATTTATTTTGTTGCTTTGCAAAAACTGATGTGGGTGTAAAGACTGAATTGCATACCCAATTGGGCCCCATACCATAGCGAAGATCTTGTAGATAAACCTATTATGCACCCAATTATTTACAGTGTAATGTTGACTTGCGATTCTCGTGATTAATGACACTTTACCGGTGTAATCTTCATTTTGCCCTGAGATATTCCGATTATTACAGCTTATGAATAATTCATAGCATCGAATTGGATGATTGTCTGGAGGAACCGATAGAATTAGCACCATTATCCCACTCGGGACAGGCCACGGGTCTCTTGCCCAATGCATAATATGAATTGTGAAGATAAGTAATAATGCTTTCAATCTACGTTGTTTACAATGTATATAGCCGATAGCGACTCCTGGTGTATGCCTGATTAAGACGCATTTTGCATAATGTCACTGTTATAGAAACAATTCACATTAAGACAATTCAAAAGTACTGGATTGGTGAATGGCTCTCGTAATTGTAACCATGTGAAATTAACGCTCCGCGTTCCCAGTTGATTGGCTTCTCTAAACAGGTATAGCCTTCCATATCATGAGACAATATATCTTAAATGCAAACACATGATGAACACCTTCTTTTTAATTTTAATTTCTTTTTACCGCAGTCAGGGGAGCGCATCTCAGATAAATTATGAACCACTGCTTTAGGCTTACGTCACTCGCTTATTACAAGTCACATTAGACATCGCACTGGAATTATACAAGTATGGTTCCCGGAAATTAAAAGAAAATGGTGCTCACAGAAATAAATTAAATTTGTTCCCCTAGTCCGCATATAGGCGAAAAACTTGATAAATCAACCAAAACGGTTGATTTATCAACATTTGAGAACATTTGGTTCGAATTTAAAGTATAGTTTGTGTGAGAGTCCATAGCATTATTTAACGGACTCCAATTCCGACTCCAGCCTGTATGTGTTTCGTCAAATCCGATTCCGACTCCAAAGGAATGAAGGTTGTTACATTACTTCTGTGACTCCGACTCCTTCGACCGAACACTTAAAAAAACGCCGACTCGACATCCCTGCTACACAGTCCCAAATATTTGAAATTTTACACGTTGTTACGTCATCATGTTAGCGTGACCTCATATCGATATTGAGATCATTGCCTATA
>ATSW01001007.1:0-17727 GCA_000444245.1 Botryllus schlosseri
CGCTCGAGAAGCCGGATGCATCACCATTACACTACCTCGCTGCTGAACCGAATATCTCGCGGGTTTCAACCATTCCATATCGAATATACGTCGGCTATATCGGGTGATAATCTTCCGTAGGCTCATACAACATGTTTTTTGGAAAGTATTTGCACGATTATGGCATAATTATAGAACTTAAAATAGTATTCACCCTTTATTTTCAATTGTCAATGTCATTCCAATATTACGTCACAATTGAATGTTCGTGACGCCATGGCCTAATAAAAAACAAAACAATAAAAACATGTTTTAAACAAGGGTATTGTTTTAAACATGTTTGTTTTTAATTTTTGTTTCAAATGCAACTCTACTTATAGGTCCGAGTTATATAACACCGCTCGATATGTTGGATGCAGAATTTGTGGACGACTCCGTTCGCGCGTCGGTTCTCCTATCGCACAGACGGAGGAATTGAAACCGACAAATCAGTGTCTTGTGCCTTGACAATCTTGCCTGTCATCGTCAAGAACTCAAGATAGGATTCTTACATTTGAGACCTCGCGTTTACACTGCTCACCCCACCAGATGCTACGATTGCAATCGCTTTGGTCGTGAATCAAAGCACTGTCGCAGCGTTGCTTGTAATGTGGAAACAACCACACCCGCTCGACGCGTGTGATTCTCCATTCATCCAATTCTCAAGTGACTGGACACACTGGCATCCCAAGGTATCAGCGAGAAGTCAAGATCTAGGCTAGTGGTCTGCTAGGACTAAGCAGAAGAACCAAATGAGTTCACTGAGTGGATAACTTGGTATGTTCCCAGGACTTCCCACCACTCTTAAAATGAGATCTTGCTCCGGCAAGAATAAAGAAAACCTGCCAATTTAACTACACCGGTTCCTACACAGTACTCAGTAGTATTCAGGCCGTAAAAACAGTCCTTTATCTTCAAAGTTTTCGAATCAGCCAAATTTATGTACAAGGACGAAATTCGTTGCAATCACTTTGAATACTGCATGCATATTGCATATACACAACTATGGTACTCGATAGCTATTCTAATTTATTTATGTCGAACTCCGACAATGCTTTTCCTCCCTTGAAACGTGCTGGAATTGATGAGTGGAATGAGTTGCTATTGCGACTCAAAAGTACGAGTTTTCCGTCATTTAAGGCGGAATTCCTTGACTTACTCCTAAATAAATAGCCTACTGATTGAAGATTGCCTAGTCCCCATTTACTATTACATCAAGTCGTCTACTGTGTTCTTCTTTTTTCGTTTTTATATAACACCTTAACTAGTACGCACGAGTGTGTAGGATATACCAGTGACGTGCGGTCAATGGAGGCAGGCAGGCCTCACCTGTCGTCTGGGTGAGCAAGAGAAAATTGTGAAAACCCTCAATGAGTATTGATATATTTTATCGATGTTTATGAATAACCTGACTTGAACATTTTTCACCCAACATCACCAATTAATATTCGAAAATACGACGCGAAAGGAGACGTGAGGCACGGGCGTGTCGTGCTTCACCTGCGGCAATGCGATTCATGATACGCAGCTCCGAATTCAAAATAACTGGTATCAATCAAACGCTATTGTCGCACTGATTCTGAAAATCCAAATATTATTAATGTCAGAGCACCAGAACCCCCTCAAAATCGACAAGGAAAGTTAACTCCGGCTTTAATGCTCACAATGGAATCGCATATAAACAATGGCGAGGTGAGGCACAAACGAATCTGCCTCATCGACTATTCGCTAACAATCGGACAATCGCACTGTGATGTGCGCTATCGATTTCAGAAACCGACAGTGCTGTATGAATTGTATATAGTAGCGACGACAATGCGTAATGCGGAGCAGATACATTTCCTTACTGATGTAGCTGTTCTGTATTTTCCATCCATCTTGTGTCGTATGTGGTAGCTACTTACAAAGTCTGCGTTGACGTTGATTCAACCGAGATATAGGAAATCAGTACTCAAGTAAATTAACGATCTGGCGGTATTTCGGGAGTTGAGTAAAAAGTTGACCTCATTTTTTTTAGTCAACCCACAGAAAATCAATGAAAGTGTGTATTTTTGGAGACGAATCGGAAAGAAAACTTTTTTCTAGTAAACCAACTAAGAACTCGCAATCAATTTACCAATTTTTCGGGATTTTAGTCCAGCAGATTTCAAAAATATGGTAACCCCACATTTAACCCAGTTGCAGTTTAGTAACGCATGTTATTGATTTGTACATTTGACAAGTATTCCTTCTTTCTCTCTCCCTCGAACATCTCAAACCGCATTCGTTTTTGGTGAAGATTTTATTTCAACCATGAAAATGCAAGAGTAAAGTGAATTAAACAGAAAGAGAAAACGGGGCGACACGCACAAAATAAATCAAGTTTCAATTTCCTCACACAGCACCACCGGGGGTCCCCGCAAATGCCGGGACGGCGCGAAGCGGTTGTCCGCAGTACCATTCTGGTTCGTTGCATAGAATGGACCGTAACGAAGAGCGTTTCGCGAGAAAAATAAAGCAAACGCAACGCCGCAGATTCTTGTTAACACTCATCACTAAGTCAAGTCTTAAAAGTCCGCAGTAGAAAATCGTAAAACCGGCTTTCTCCACAAATAATAACCTCTGATAGGAGGGGATTAGGGCTGAGCATGAGCAAAATGATTCTAGAACTCCAATCTGAATCGAGCATTAATTCTAACATATCCGAGTGATGAGTTCATTTAGTAACAAAAATTATACTTTCGATAGCATTCTCCAGTGTGGTAGCCTTCAAAACCCGATTGGTCGTATCATAACATAGAAAACATGTATCACAAAGCTACGAATTACCTTTGTGGTGTACAAAGGGCATTATATCCATTGGGGTCGCATAAAAGGTACATATTTCTATTTTCCGTATCTTTCATACTGTTACGCATGTTAGACACTCAACTCAAAAGCCTAATACTCGATCCAGAATCGAACCATTATGGCACTCGCTTTTGCCCAGACCTACAGCTGATATAGACCACCAATATTTCTTAAAAAATAGTACCAGATCTCAATATAAAGCGGTTCGCACGGCCGCGACGCATTGCCACGCAAAGCCTCGCAAATTCCTGAATTTCAAACCGCAAAACACAGCCCGCGTCGAATTCATTTCGCGAATAAGATCCCGACTGAGTACCAGAGTAAATAAAGCGTTGGAATTTTTCGAAATCCGCGAAAGCGACCAGCATTACTAGGGCCTTAGAGGAGGAAGAGATAAAATATATTCAATCATCACAATGAAAATACACGAGAGAAAAACTTGAGCCAACCGACGGGCGTTCATCGATACCGAAACGTGATTTCAACTCGGAAAAGGTGTCGGCGACATACATGTCCATATTCTGCGTTCCTTTGACCAGGCGTGCGAGTTCTCGCTTGCTCACAATTCAACCGCAGCAAATTCACAGAGTGAATCGACTGTCCGCGTGTGGCGTGGCTTCCGTCAGACTACTTCGTAGACCGTGGCCTTCTTATCGCCCGAACCGGTTACGATGTAGCGGTCGTCCACCGAGACGTCGCAACTCAACACCGAAGACGATTCTTTGTACTGAAAACCAAAAAAAGATCAATTCAAGATTCACATTTCGAAGATACAAACGTGTTGAAATTGCATGGGTTACAGCAGGGGCGGGCAGCTTCTCCGGCCGGCGGGCCGGATATGGGAAAATGAAGTACTTGGCGGGCCAGATTACAGAATATATACATTATACTTTATTCGCGTATTTATACATCTAAACAAGGAAGAAATTGTATTTATTGTAAACTTTAAATTCGGAGCAGAGACCAAAAAACAGTATTTAATGTATTTGGCAACAATAGCTGTTGAAGTCAATCAGACATCTGTGGTCGGTCAAAGTTGTCAACAAGTTCTTTGAACTCCGGTTGCATGTAGAAACCCTTAGTAAAGACTGCACGTGAACAACAGTTATATTGGAACGCAGCCTTGTCTCGTTGATGTTCATGGCCGAAAATGTATTTAGATTGGAACACAGCGAGTACGGTAGTTTCATGGCCATCTTTCTCAAGTTGGCAAACTTGGATTCATTCTGTGACGCATAAAATTTGTCAAGACTTTCAGATTAGAAATTCTCTTTCAGGGTAGAAACTCTCTGCGGCCGTATGTTGACCTTCCTGGGTTACAGTCTTTGTTGGGCTAAATCGTACCACTCGCGGGTCAAATCACCGTTTTGTATCTATCTTGAAGTAAGTGAAATACGACAACTGTATTATAGCAAAGTCGTTCTGTATTGAGTGAGTACGTGTATGACAGTGTTGCAATGACTTAAGTCCTTTTATAAAAAATGGATAATGATTCGGCTTTGAGTCGGGGTTTGTGTATTGACTCGACTAGTACTCGAGTCATCAAGCATGACTCGACCAAGTCATACGACTCGAGACGTTCTATATTACTTGTTCAAGTCTATTGTGTCAGGACCGACAGTTGAAAATAGCCCCGGAAAATGACTTTTATCTGTTTTAATGAACAAGTTAAGAGAAAAGTGAGTATATCAAGAATGCGAGATTTTGGATATCAACCACGGGTTTAACAGAAGTGAAATGTACCATCCTGTACCATCTGAACTGAGTATTTATATGAAGAAGACATATTCGGATTGTCATTAGTGATTTTGTGTTAGGTCCGATTTCGATAGCAGCCACCTCTGATAGGCTATAAACTTCTCGGACCAGTCACTTTCAACTTAACTCAAAGTACTTTGAATAGAATGGACACTAGGGTTGTTCAAGAATAACTTTTATTTCCCGGATCCCGGGGAATCACTGATTAAATTATTAGCTTGCCCAAAAAAACGCTGTATAACAAATATGACTCAAGTCCTACTTTTTTTCAAATTTTACTGTCAACCCCGTGAGATTGTCGTGGCGTCTACAAAACGACCTGCCAATCTCAATCAACATCCCAATGGCTGTTTCATCGCACAAAAAGCTTACCTGGAATATGTTGGCGCCGTACGGCGTCCTCCACGCGTTCAGCATATTGTCCTTGCCCGTGCTGATAAACCATTTGCCGCTGTGCGCAAACTTCAAGGACAGGACGCAGCTTTCGTGGAGTAGCAATTGGTAGCGGTCTGGCTTCGTGTCGTTCAAAACTTCCACAGTGCTGCTCTCCATTCTGAAAGCATGGACACATACAAGTACATAATTACAGTTTATTTTCGTGTGCATAATCGAGACGCTTCAACAATGGTGATACAAAGGAAGCCAAATGCCATGAAGCCAACATTTTCTTCCTCTCCACACTATCCCGGAGTGCTGAGCGCCTAGCACAAAAGCCGTGGATAACAGTTTTACAATAGAGTCTCTGATCGAGATTTAATTTGGAGGGGGGCAAATAATTGCAAAACAATTGTCACGCCGAGTCATTTTCACTTCACCACCGAGTCAAGTCCGAGTCTGAGTCATAATCTTGAGTCATAGAGTCATAAGTCATAAAGTTCACAGATCATTATTGAGTTCAAGATAGGTTCAGGCAGGGTTGTAACCAAGTCACAAGTCCATCTCACTTTTATAGTTTGTCTCAAGTCGTTTTTAATTCACCACCGAGTCAAGTCCGAGTCCAAGTCAGCCAGCAGAGGGTCGAGTCTGAGTCATTGTATTTTGTTGACTGCTCAGTTTCCAGTTAAAATCTTGTTAAACCCACTTTTCATAACTCTTTTTCGTGATATCAAATGGTTCACATTTATGATATATTCATAGCAGAAATTTATTAAAACCCGAAGCTTTTCGAGCTGACACTCTTCAAGGGCAATCGTCAGCTAATGGAGAATTTCAAAAACATGCATCTAGCTACATAGCACACAACCAATTATGACGTCATAGAAACAACATGAAATACAGGCAAACCGCGAGCACAGCTAGTGGCCAATTTTTAGATTGACTAAAAATTCCTTCTGCTGACACAAGCGCGGTCGGTGGATTTTAATATAAGTCGATTCCAGTGCAGACAGATGGAAATCAGTGCGGCCTCTACCTAATATAGAGAATCTTTCATCGCGATAGTTTTTAGCGCAAGTTGCATTCTCAGCCAAATGCTTGCCGATGGCAGAGTTCATAGCCATGGCCTGATTACGTTCTAGTAATCGCAGATCACTTACGGCTGCGTCTTTGCGAGAGTCCAATGTGAGTGATCTAATAACGCTCGGAACATGTTGTTTGATGCGTTCCTGCAAGCGCTGAGTTGTTCTTCCCACGTACCGACAATCACAGTGGCACTTGAAATGGTAGACTATATTGCTTTGTTGAGAAGCAGGAAGAACATCTTTGCGCGTTGCAGGAAGCAATTGTTTGGTGGTAAACACAACATTAGTTTTTACGTTATCGTAACAGCGATTAGAATCAATTGCTTTTCAAAACGGGAAGAGATGGGCCCCAGCCACGGTAAATGTATATATGCATTCTCCTCAGACCGTGTGTTCGTGTTTTGTGATTTGCTGGGATTGAAATTACTGAGTTTTCTGTCCACAGACCTCTTGATGATGTGTTCGGGGTACCCGATATCGATTAGAATTCTGCGGATATATTCTAGCTCCGCGTTTAATTTTACATCCGAACATATCATCAAGGCTCTATGCACCATCTCCCTCACTTTTATCAGTTTCGGTCTCAGTTTCAAGTACCGGTACCAATAGACGAAATCCCGATGGTGTGGTTACTTTGCTATTCTTCGAAATCACAAGGAAATGTCAGTCTTGGCCGTCCGCGTCTCGAGTGAGATGACTTGGTTCGAGTCACGCGCAATGACTCGAGTCAAGTCTAGTCATCAGAAAATCATGTCATGACTCGAGTCATTATAACCCTGGGTTCAGGTTCCATTCCGTTGAGCTCTTAGGTGATATCAGATGCATCACATTCCTACTATACTCATTTTTCTCAACTCTTAACAAAAATAGGGTTTCTGTGCCTGTTTTCAAATATCTGTCCTGATACACAAGAGTTGAATCCAGTCATATAGAATTTCTCGAGTCATATGGCTCGGTCGAGTCATATGCAAAATTACTCTTGTACAAGTTGAGCCAATACAGAAATTGGATAAGTCAAGTAGAGTCAACGAAAAATTGCGACTCAAGTATTAGTAACTTGAAGGTTCAAAACTCGAAAACTTTCATACCCGACAGCGAGCCATTCACCCATAGGACAATATCCCAACGAAAATATCTGCGAATTGAAGCTGTGCTTCTTCAGCTGCTTGCCGGTGCGCAGGTCCCACGTTCTCACTGTGCTGTCCAGTCCGCCAGTCCATAGTTTCGTACCGTCGGGAGAAATATCGATGCAAGACGCGCCGTCTGTGTGCCCTTGAAATTGTCTGGAAGACAAAAGTCCATGTTTTACAAAAATAAACCATACTATGTCTGTAGAGTGGTCCATGGACATTAAGGCTGTTCAAAACCAACTTTTTTGATACTTCTGACACTTGAATAATGATTTCATATTGAAATAAACCCGAATATTTTCGGCTGACACTCGTCAGCAATTGGTAGAGCTCCTTGGAGGTACAGATCTTCGATATACAATTGAAGAGTATATTCAGATTGAAATGAGCCCGGATGTTTTCGGCTGACACTCGATAAAAAGTTAGGTTGCTTAAAAAAAACGCTGCACACCCAATTTGGCTCAAAGTCAAACTGTAGAGGCATTGCTATTAGAGGAGGACTTTTCAGATTTTTTACATAAATATCTTATTTTTTCAAATTTTACCGGCAACCCCACGAAATTGCTAAGTTGTCTCAAAACTAATTTGGCTCGATTCATACCTACAGAAGCGAAGATATTGGAGTTGAAAATATTGGATTTGAATAAAATAGTATTTAGGAAGGTAATTTTATCGTTACTATTTTTGAACAGCCCCACCGTACATGAGTACATCTTACGGTGATTAGAGTAATCGAATCCGAATTGAGCCTTAATTGTAAGTTCCGACCACTAAAAATTATACACCTCTTACAAAAAGAGTTTTGTTATCAATGAGGACTACAGTTTCGAAACTTGGATCATGGTCGTGTCACAGCATCCAATACATACAGTAGAAAGCCACGTACGGTAGCGCAATTGATACTTCTCTGAATAAGTGATCAACGCACAGCATTGTCACATAGTGCCATGGCATAGGCATGGTCGAATCAAATTATCTTTACTAACGCGCAATAAAACTGACGTTATGTTCTTTACAATCACATAAATGGCAAATATTCGAACCAGCGCTACGTGTGAGCATGCGAAACTTGATGAAGTTAGGGTAAGCGCTGGGTTCAGGTTATGGCAAGGGTTAATCCCGGATCAGAGTCAGTTTCGGGGTTATGAAGTCACCTGCGCAAGTGTTGCACGATAAATTGTGCTTTTCCACTGTTCACCACTTCGAGCATCAACATAGAACGTTAGAACGATAGCCACCCAGTTTACATAAGATTCAGACTTCAAGTAGCAATGGACAAAACAAAACGCGAAGATCCTGCAACGTGTCGTATAATCAGGAACCGAAAACGCTGGAATTTATTAAGAACGAAAAAAGGGAGACGTCCATGTAAAATTTGTTTATAGGTGATATTACGCT
Source organism: Botryllus schlosseri (assembly GCA_000444245.1). Classification (NCBI taxonomy): domain Eukaryota; kingdom Metazoa; phylum Chordata; class Ascidiacea; order Stolidobranchia; family Styelidae; genus Botryllus; species Botryllus schlosseri. The sequence goes on from ATSW01001007.1 coordinate 8,594, forward strand.
GCAATTCGTTTCAATGCTATCTTACTTGCATAATCTCATGAGCGCCACACTGCATTAGGATCAGTCATCGCTGTTTATCTCGATTCAGAATGCGTTTTGTGACCAAATCTGTTGTTGTGTTGCTAAAAACCCATACACTGATCGACATGAAACCATCGGAATCTTGTACTTTCTTATAACTGCACAGTACAGCCACGAAAAAAGTGCAATGAAATTTTGCGCGCACTGCCTGTAATTGTCCTGCACAGTATTATGGAAATCTACATCTTCGGCACACTGTGAGCGAGCTTTTCAGGAAAATGAAAAAATGACCTTGTCGGTACACTCGGGTACTGTACCACTTGGGAATCATTGAAATCACCAACGTATCGCAGGCAGCACTCAGGTATACTGTCTGGGTGTGTTCAAGTTGTTTTAGCACCCAGGCATCCTGTCTGATCGACTTGACACAGGGTCGTAAAACAAAAAAATTAAGGTAAGAATCAAGAATCAGCATCGTACTTGATTAGTTTCTGGTTGACGAGATCCCAAACTGCGATATTTCCGTCGCTGCAACAGCTGAAGCAGATTTTCGAGTCCGGACTGATGGCGAGAGCGTAGCAGGCCGGCGCGTCACACATGAGTTTGCCCTGTAGAAAAGCGTCAGTTGAGTAGCAGAGAATATACTCAGCAGAAAAACTTACATTGGCAGTCTACATTCAATACGAAGTCAAGCCCTTGAATGCATCACAGTAATATCTAGATTTCTTTTCGATTCGCTAAATTTATTACCTACAACATCATCGGTTTTACTATTCACAGTTCTATAATGCAGAACACTGGGGTTGATTTAGATTGAGAGGTCGGATCCAACAGGGATTTTCGAGTGTGGAATTTAACTTTGACCCACAAAATAAACACAAAACACACGTTAATCGAATTCCACGCATGCAGGCATGGTAAACCTTGACAGGTTGGTTAAAATCACTTGATGCTGCTATGAAACCCTACAAATCCGTTTTCAGTAAACAATCGATACTTGACAAGGTACCATCCAGCGAGAGCTTCACTTTCTTGAAACTTTAGGGATAATCCTGTTTGGAAGTAATCCTATTTTTTATCGTCTCCTCGTGCAAAAGACACATTACTCAGGGAATGCCTTTTTTTCTATTTTTAGACACAGACCTTCGAAACATGTCCCCTATACCTTTCATGAATGTGTAAGTCAGCATAAGCATGCATAATTGGCCTGGACTGCGTGTTGCTTTTGATAAATACATGGAACGTTCAAAATATAACCCAATGTTATGAAGTAAGAGAGCATAAATTGAAGGCAGTTACCATTAGACGATAGCCCATTTTTATCCTAATGCTCTTAGCAAATTATAAAACCTTATGGTGTGAGCAATACAGTGTTTTTTTCTCAAAGAAAATATCATACATGACTACCAGACTATGATAAGAAAAATGTTATCAAGGGATTTTTTCCAGTAGCTACTTCACCATGCCGCTATGAGTTCAATTGAACTCTACATCTTCAAATTGACACTTCAACATTTCAAACGCAATCAACTTCGTCGGCGTCCATTCGAGATTGTTAGTCAAACTTGAATCATGTCATTACACAAGTATAGTTTTACGTTTTAATTGCTAATGACGGACAAGACAGTTGCCCAAATGACCACACACCAGCTAATTAAACAAGGTACAAAGTCTTTGATAAATTTTCTAGCGCACACCTGTCGGAGCAATCCCGGTCGTTACTATTGTCTATAAAATAGCTCCATTTTCTGAATCATGGTGACGCTAAAAGAATGGAAGGTGACGGTTGGCTTTGTAGAAGCATTGTAATTTAATATCAAAATACCGATTTCTGAGAGTTGAGCTTCTCGAAATGGAGCAATTTGACGGTTAAATGACGTCTGAACTTCATAGGATTAATAGTTTTCGAGTGGACAATAACATACGGGTTCTGAGATGAGGAAATATTTTCGTCTGCAAAAAGAGCATGGCACTTATAACATTATAATCCACAATCAATCAAACTCAAATGACAATATCTTGAGAAAAATTGTAAATTCAAAAGTTAGTTCTGTCCGATACAAATTTGATTTTAACAACTCTTTGATTGATTCTTCACTAGAAATTCTTGTGCAATACACTTATCTTATTTCGAAAAATTTCTCAACTTACCGGACAATACTACTAACTTGAAGAAAGTGTTTAGTGGGGATTATTTTTCAACCAAAACCCAAAATAGATTCAGAATTTGAAGAAAATTTCCGGCAGATAACTTCGGTAAATTCATATTGAAATAAACTCGAATAATTTGGCTGACACTCGTCAGGGGTAATCGTCAGCAACTAGCAGAGAATTGAAAAGAGCATTGTATATCGACAATGGTATCACCTAATATGACGTCATGAAATTTTTAGTCGGGTAGGAGAATGTCATAAAATAATCACAAAGACGATGAAACGGTTTACAGCACAAATTGAACTGCTCAACAAAACAGGCTGAGAATGCTGGCCGGCAAAGAATCACACATTAATTCACTCGGTAGTCAATTTTTAGAGGATTGTTCCTACTGTGCGGGTGAAAAAACCAGCAGCAAACTTCCTTGTCGACTTCAAAATAAACTTTACTACTGTCGAAAATCCACACGCGAATCTGCAAGCATTCTGCTTCATTACTAGGGCGATTTTGTTCCCTAAAAAACGGAAGATTTTGACCTAGAAAAATCGAAATTTTGACATTCTTTCACCTTTTCACCTTTTTCACTCAATTAGGTGTTTCTGCACACAATGTTGGAATTCTACTACTTATCTTCATTTCTGGTTGGAAATGTCTGTCCTTACAAAGTAGTTTGACGTGAAAATTTTTTTTTGACTTAAAAACTGACTAATTTTTACACAAAACATACTTCATTTTAACAAAATTAGGCCCTATGAAGAATTCCAGTAACCACATCATGTATTATGGTTGAAATAATTACCATTTGTAAAATTTTGTAAAATGTCAAATGATAGGTTCACCGACGGTGCAAAATCTATGATAAAAACGAAATGTAGGTTGCAAGAAAATTTTGACTTTGTAAAACCATTGAAACATGACTTTCACACGGAACGAAAAGGCTACGATGAATATGTACTGCAAATAAGTGCGACTTATTGAAAGTAGGGGGGTGAGTTTTGGCCACTGGTAAACTGGAGACTCAGCGAACCCCCGGTGCTTGCGTGAACCCCGGTAAAGAACCACTGATATGAAGGCATAATCCCCCATACTAGTTACATGAAAGTCTGATGTCAATGCGATTGCATTATTTGTATAACCCATCGCTATTGTTTCAACAGACAACGCTACCCCCACCTAATAACGCACCACAATATCTAAAATAATCTAACAGCTAACTATGTTGGAGCGGCATACCTTTATGCACGGTTTTGGCGCGGCCAAATCCCATATCGAAAGTTCGCTGGCTTCGCCGCCAACCAGCAACGTCCTTCCGTCCGGTAACAATTTGCAGGATCTGATATAATGGTCGCGTTCCAAGCATTCCAGTTCGGAAATCGCGTGCTGCTTCACGGCCGGAGGTGAGTTAGGTCCGTTTGACATGGGCTGAAAGGCAAACAAAGTCAGACCTTCGAAAATGATTCGGAGCCAGCGTCTTCATTGACTTCCAATATTTAAACTAAACATATACGAGTTCTGCCATTGGTAAAAATGGACCAAGTTCACAAGGTTTTGAATCAGAAGTCAATCCCACTTTTCTAGTTTTGAATCTAGTCAAGTCGAGTCATTTTCAATCCACCACCTAGTAAAGTTCAAGTCCGAGTCAGCTAGGAGAGCTCCAAGTTCGAGTCAGTGTTTTGACTCGAGTCCAAGTCATTAGGTTCACTGTTCAGCTTTCAGTTCGACATGGTTCAACCCACTTTTTTCATCTCTGCCCGAGTGATACAGAATAGCTCGCATTCATAATATCATAATTTTCCTCATTCTCAACAGTTTCTGGCCCTATTTTCATAGTATCAGGAATGATAAACGAAATACTGTAACTTGTAACTTGTAACTTTACTATTCTTCAAGTTACAATGAAATGTTTGTCTTGTCTGTCCTAGTCTCGAGTCATGCACAATAACTCGAGTACAAGTGTCAAAAGAGTCTCAAAATAAATCGCGACTTGAGTCGAGTCATGACTAGAGTTGTTACAGCCTTGGATCTCGCATCGTCTGGAGAGGTCACTCGTTCTATCATTTATGTGCCTCTAGTCAGTTATCATAAAAATCCACCTGCTTAGTTTGTCCCAACAGGAGTTGGTGTATTATCAGGAGCCTAAGCCATCTGTTCGCCTTGATTATTCGAATTTGCATGCCCTCGACGACGTATTTGGTGACACGATTCTTCGCAATTCTCTACTAGTTACGATTTCCCCTGACGAATGTCAGCCGAAAATGTTCGGGATCATTTCACTAGGAATATATTGTTCAATTGTATAATGGAGTTATGAATCTCCAAGAGTCTTAGCAATATTTTGCGATTACGCAGAATGAGCAGTGAGCACGTACTGGCGATTTCATTTTTGAACAAACGTTATCGAATCACGATTCTCGAATTTACGGGCTCCTGATTAGATACAATACTAGCGGCAGTCGGAGTCGACTGCTGATTGGAAGGATTCATGTCAGTTGTTGACAAATGGTTTCTATTCTACAGAATCTTCCCAAAATTGAACCCTTCAAAAAGTGGTTCTCAATTTTTAGGCAAACTACAAAAATTCTAAAATCTTCATGGCGCACTTAACAGAGAAGAGAGGTTGATTTGAAATGTTATTTTCATATATTCAAGCGATTGATGTGCCGGTTTTCAGTTTATCTGAACATGTTGCATTGTTGACAAACAAACAATTACAAGCAGCCTTTGTCATTTACAGATTTTCGGTCATAGAGAAGTCCTCGTTCACGACGCCACGAAGATGCAAATGCCAATATCTTTTGATTGCTTTTTCACCGATGAGGGAATATGGTTTAGAAGCAGGTAGCCACATAGCCAAGACCCACTGAATTTCTGCTGAAACAGCGTTTAAACGGATCATTCTGTAAATCTAAGCGTTATATTATACATCATTATACAGTTCAATTCCAAATAGATTTGCGGAATTAATTTGGGAACCACTGCCGTAAAACTTCGGCTGGCTTTATCATGGCATAGCCTACAAAATATGTATTAAACAAATGAATATTTACTGCAAATCAGTGACTTATGCTGTGTGAGTCAGATGTGTGTCTTGACCACCAACAGACCCCTGAGACTGGCTCAGCAAACCCCAATAAAGAACCATCGCTGCAGATCTAAACTTCACAACACCAAACCTAAACTCTGGCCCAGTTTCAAATCAGCTAAACTTTGCCGTTACCGGGATGAACTATCTCACACAGGCAAACCAAGATCACATACAGATACTTACCGGGTTCATATCCCATATTTTAACGCACCCTCTTCCGCCCGTGTACACATGCCTTGTCGTATTGCTTATCGTGACGGCGCACACCACTTCCCCGTGGTGCAGCGATAGAACTTGTCTCGCGTGTCGAGGTATGCCCGGCGCTAACAACGCGTCTGGCGGGTACTGGACTTGCTGCGGCGGCTGGCCCTCCTCCCCGATATGCAGCGAGTAACCCCTGCGAGCGGAGGAAGTCGTATATCAGCGCTACGGCAAACAGCGAGAGTAATTCCGAGCTTGGAGAACACACAGTAAATATTTGCATCGCGGTAAGCAAAACACACATTCAACATTAACGCAAATAAGGCAGTGCGACGCGACAGTCTCATAGGAAGACACTGCACCAGACTTGACAACTAGAAAATTTTCAGTTTTCCAAATTAGACTAGACTAGGTTTTTTTCCCAATTATATCAGTAGAAACAGCTACACAGTTATTTCAAAATTAGATTCGAATTAGAAGTACTGAATTTGCGAAAACTTTGACAATCAAGTTCAGTTCATATCAACTCAGAATACATTCTCTTCGAGTATGACAATGGCAAATGTCTTTACAGCATGCTTGGCTCGTTAAGCACTATACAGATCTCGTGAAGTATTTTCTGGAAAATCCGAAATTAGATTAGATTTAGCCGGGTTTTCGCGCTAAACAAGAATTATCTCGTTGTCGAAGTCTGCTCTGCGCAGTGCTCACGGATACCTTTGACTACGCTTAACAGAACACTTGTGTGCAGGTGGAAAAATGAGAAAAAATTCAATTGCACGGCAGCATCACAAATTTGATCGCACACAATGAGCTATCTTATTTGGAGCATTGTTCACAACAGCTAACATAACTATAGGTCAACCAAAACTGGCTATACATTATATAGACACTCATAACGCCTTAGTAACGCGACCATAATGATGATTTTGGATAAAGATGAACTGACACGGTGCATACATGTCTGCTTCAACGCATTTTACTGCATCACTTCAGAGACGGCTTCAACAGCTCTCAAGTACTTACGAAAGCAGCTGATTATCAAGAACAGGAAGGTTACTGCCATGAAGCATAACTTCCTTATCAATCGAGTGGAATTGCTTCACAACTAAGTGAACTAACCCCTATGCTTGGCAAATTTGGAAATACACTACAACAGTGCAAAAGTGTCTGAACACAGAGTGAGCGCTAGCCTTCAGTGCCACAATAGTGCGACGTGGTGCACAAGTCTGATACGAGCCTGCTTTGGCACATCGCAGTGGGACGTGACGGTTGCCTTCCCGCGTTTTGTTTAGACTCGAAGGGTCTTCGAATTCTGGGGGTCGCGTTAGGTCCACGAGGCCTGGGTGGCCGGCCTCGCCTGAAACATTGTAGTGTGTATTCCCGGAAAAAGTCTCGATTTCGGGCATGTTGACAGTGTTAAAGACTCGTATTGAATATTTCAAAGATACCGCCGCTGAAGAACAGTGAAGCCTTGCATTAAGTACAAAAACTACGTGAAAAGTTTGTCAAATTTCTTTCTGGATACCAGCTTACATATAGCCGCGGTAGAATCTAAGCGGCATTTATAAGATTGCCAAAATATCAAGTTTTTGTATAATTTTTATTTTTTCGGGCATATTTTGCCCATGTTTATGTTCATCTCATTGTTTCAAAGTGAATCACAGTCACGATATGGCCGAAAGAAAATGAAAAAATTACCGGTACATGAAGTTAATTTCCTCAAAATGTGTAAAATGAACATGAGATCCCATGAGCTTTTACAGATCAAAATTCATAGATAATTGCCCACGGATTATGGAGAAATTTTGTTTATTGGACCGCAAATTTTGTAATATACATTCAACTTGATCTCTTCCACACTATACCATACCAACAGTTGTAGCGAATGGGAAAAATCCGTGTATATTTGCTCCTGTTACACAGACTTCACAAAACAGTATACACGGTAAACATCAGACCATGATCCGTCAGCTACGACAGCCACGATTTGCAGTATCCGTTGTTTACTCAAGAAAAATGAGTATAACGAGCCAAAATAGAGGACAGATGACACACCGCGTCGGTGATTGACCCTCCAAATATTGAGACAGGTACATATCAATAATCGTGCCGGGGATAAAACCCAATCCCTCCTGACAGCAGGATATCAGTTAATGGGTATATGACATGAATAAACATGCTGAGGGATAATTGGTCAACATGAAATGACATGATTGGCGGATTCACGCTCACGAAACGTTTACAACATTGCGATGTTACATGCTTGTTGAGATACGTACGGTTTTCCTTGCATAGGGGGCGCCATTCCGGGCGGCATCGCCATTCGTAGTTGTGTATGTGGGTCAAAAGGTACCATGGATTGCCTGTAATGAAAGCACGCATTCGGAAAGTTTGAACTCAATTTTACTCGTTAACAATCGATATGATCAGTTGGCTAGAATTCGGATTAAATTTGATATTTTGACACTAAGACTACAGCACAAAGAAGACAAGCGTTTCCAAAGGCTAGCAAAAGCTGTTTCAAGACGACACAAAGTAATTTGACGGTACCAAATGATAAATAATTTGATCTAAAAAATTTCACGATATTTCTCCATCGGGTTAGCAACGTTGAAACTGATTTTTGTGGTACTGTCCCGCTGGGACAATGCCTTGGGTCGATCACAACAGAAATGTCATTTCCAGTGATGGGTGAGAAGCCCAATTAAGTTTAAAGGCTTCCAGATTCATACAAAGCAGCGCAACTGGAATGTTGATAATATAATGCATAGATAAAGGGTTATAACGAAGTCACAAGGTTACGAGTCACAACTTAATCTTATTTTTACAGTTTTGACTCAAGTCAAGTCGAGTAATTTTCAATCCAGAACCAGACAAGTCCAAGTCCAAGTCAGTGAGAGAAGGGTCGAGTCCGAATCAGTGTTATGACTTGAGTGCGTGTACAAGTCGTTGCATGTTCACTATTCAGTTTTGAGTTTAATCCTGTTCTCGAGTCATGCACAATGACCCTAGTACAAGTCGAGTCAATACACAAATTGACTCGGCTCGAGTAGAGGCATTTTACGCATTTGAAAAATGACTCGTGTCAAGCCGAGTCACCAAAAAATCGTGACTACAGTCATTACAACCGTGGGACATGCTGCAGAGCATTCACAAATTGCAAAACTAACCCGTAATGCGCGGCCGCCATCGCCGGGTTGACGCCGTGCGGCATTCTGTGCATATTTTCGTAAAAAGCGTGCGGGGGAAGGTTAGGCGCAAAACCCGCCGGATTTGCGTAGGCGAGAGATACCGGAGGTCGTACTGAAAAATACAATCCAATATTCAACATTGCCCACGCAAGGAAAACTAGAGCGTAACTGATATCAAATCTATGAGCCATACCAATAAAACAGATGACCAACAATAATGATCACAATATATTAAACTAATATTCGATATAGCGTCTAGTTTAAGGCAAATTTCCAAGACTTCAGAGCATCTTTTTGGAAAGCTTTACAGCCATTGACACACATGCACATGAAATAAACTAGAAATCTGGACACCTGTAAGCTATAAGAAACAGAACAATATTACAAGTCTAGAAGATTATTATGGCTCTCCCACTCCCTACTACTAATAAGTAGGGCGAAAATTTTGCTTCATTTTTTTGCTGAGTGCGGGGGGGGGG
>ATSW01001008.1:0-15146 GCA_000444245.1 Botryllus schlosseri
CCCCCCCCCCCCCATCTCGAATAAATCTGCGAGAGGAAATTTATTTACATCTGAAGATATGGAAATAATACAAAAAGTAACAACAGGAGACGAACCTACATTTCTCGTCAAAAAATACCGTAAATGACTAACACTAACATGACTCATATTGACGGGGTGTCCAATCAGTCAGAGCCAAAGAGCCACATTTTACTGTGTGGCCGCGAAGATCCGCATCACGAACAAATTGACAGTGTACACATGAAAACGTCACCTCACCCAACCCAATATATTTAGACCTCCTTTATCAGATTTATTAAAAGTGTCATTATGTGCGTAGCCAACATAAAAAGTTGAGCTCGGTTAGCAGTTGTAGATTTTTAGGGACAAAATAGATTTCTACATGATCGGAAGGTCAAATATTCCTTATTGCGTTAAGAACACCAGGTGACGGTACAATGATCTGGTCTTAGATTTGAGGGGTATGGAAGCTTGTCTTCGCAAAAATTATCTCTTCCGTTGTGTGATTTCCCCTTGTGACATTCCGATGCCATTTTGGGTTCGAATAACATGCATAATTGACAATACGTGGGCCGGAACTCGATGCTGTCCAATGTTCATGGTTGCAAGCATGGTTGTATTAATTACCCACTGTACGCCGAGTAGGAGTAGGCTATAGCCTAATAAGACGAACCTAATTGGCTCGCGAGTGTGATCTCGATCTGTTGTAAATCATTTCCCTCTAGTAAAGGAGCTGGCAGCAAGCCCTAATGTTATGTGTTGTCGTTGATACGTTTATCTGCCACGCAGTTAATTTTTAATTATGACTTGTCTGTTTATTAGCGCAGAATGCCCTACACTGCATCAACGCAAACCGGCTTGTGGGATTTTCGGGAAAGAATGCGCTTTGTCAATTGACTACACGTATGAATACCCGGCGTTTGAGAAGCTATTGGTAGCGAACGTACGTGAACTTCGACAGAACCGCGGGTTGGCCAGACCTGTTGTAGACTCTAGTCTAGAATCTAGCTAGACTAATAAAAGTGCATTGTGACATGTCTTGGAAATTTAATTTCCGATTCATTGTAGGATTTCGACCTCGCGACAAAACGGTGTGAAATTGCGCGCTATTTCTGTAAGACAACGTAATAAAACCATATAAAATACTCGTAGAAAATATGTAGTCGCGTGCCCACATTTCTAGAAAGCGGCGCCTACGGATTACAATTTTTCAAATAAAAAATGTCTGGCAATACACACACACGACGGCTTGAGGCCAGAGCCTAGCTAATGTGAGCAGCTCACAATAAGAACAACAACGACAGGTGACTACGTGTTGTAAATTATTTATGGTTATTCCCGATCGCGCGGCGCCGGCGCTCTGAGAATTATCTCGTTTCGCGAGTTCACCTGCCTGGATACCGCATCTAATTTCGATGACGCACGAGAATCAAAATAGCGGCAGCCCGCGTTGCGACGGCCGTCGGGGACGGTCGGTGTACAAGCGTAAGACTGGCAAGTCTGTGACGACGGATTTCGCCGGTGTAGCGATGAGTCTGAATTGAATCGGCATATTTTCTTCGCAATACACCTCCTGTCGCCGTGGTAACTCTTCCGCCGCCCAGCGATACATTCGTCAGTACGAAAGATTTTGTCGACAGCGATTGAGTGTGAGGAAATGAAGAATTCTTTTCTGGAGTCCGTGCGGCGGCGACCTTCTTCGCTACTTTTGTAATTCGATTCTGAAGATCCGGCCTTCTCCTCCGTCGTTGTGGTAGCAGCAGTAAAGTCGCTGTAACAGTGTAACACGCATGTGTAGGTTTATAAATTTGGGCGTATGCACAGTATGCGCAGTGCACACTGCCCAGTGCATATTCTGATCGAATACATTTTGTAGTTGATTCAAGTTGTAGCTGTGTCTCTCCGCACTCCCGCGTGTATGTGAGTGTACGCAAAAAACGCTTCATTTCTGGATATCTCGCTAATAGTTCTGGATTGCAGATGCCTTTATACATGAAATGCACTGGTCAATAAATTTTCTTTTGGAGTGTGCAACTGTGCACAAATGTAAATGAGACTAGGCGGAGCCAGGACGGACGAAAGACTCATACGTCTCCTAAATATTCTCGACTGTAGGACATTGTTGCGTCATAATGTTCATTATGTATCAACGGATTTGTGGCGATTTAGCATTATTAAAAATTTGGTCCGCCACGAATTTTCATCCTGGCTACGCATATGCCAATGCGCCTCGGATGAACGCCGCCGGTGGTGATGGCAGGATATAGGAACACAATCGTTCGCTATAATTCGCATAGGTATATATATCTGCAAGTCGAACCAGGCAAATTGCGGCGACTTGAATGAAAATCCAATTTGGAGCTTTATTCTACCGCTTTATGTGGGTCAAAGGGTAGCTCGCGTTATCGATCACTTATTGTCGTACTCGATTTCTAAATGGAATTATTTCAGCTCACGCACTGGCATTGTAAAGCCTGCCTGTCGATTTGAAGCCAGACGTGAGATTTTCCTTGCTATTGCGCAATCAGAAACAATATTTACGTCAAGAACAAAGAAAGGGCTTACTTGCTGAAAGAATAATCCAGACGAGTCTGCCCGATGTCATTAGAACATAAATCATTCATATATACGGCATCCTTGGCGGCCGAATGCAATCCTGTATTCGACAACTTTACGGGTGTGATCTTTTTGACCTCGTTATTTCCTGGATTTCGTTGTGTTTGCGTCGAGATAGGATCGTCGTAGGCCTCACATGGGAATGCATAGCGTAGTCTCTGCATATCACGCCAATGCCACAGACAGATATTATTTTTCAGGCATTCATTACTTGACTTGTCGCAGCCCAAGGACTTGTCACTTGGATGTTGCGAATTAGTTGCCGGTGGCGATCGTGATTGCTGTCTTTTGTCGTGCACGATACTTGGCTTCCCATTCTCTCCGATCGCTGCGATTTTACTGCAAGGTTAAAACCATTTTTTGTAAAATTTTAATGACGATTGACGCGGGTGAAAATGGAAACTTTAGTCACAGTGAGATTTCCCCCTTTGAAGCGTATTCGTAGGAACTCCGAGATAGCACATTGCCTCGCGGGGACATGTTATGGGAAAGCAATGTTCGAGAAACAGATTATATTAAGGAAAGTGCGGGGTCGGAAAGTAATAGTTTGATATTCATGGGGACAACGTAACGGGAGGACATAAGTACACAAAACAGAGTAGCCGCACTATAGTCGAAATGCAATATATGCGTGAAAAACAGTAGAAAAATACTACAAATTATTAAATAATTTATTTGTCGTGGCTAAGAAATCATAAACGCAGTATGAAGTATCTGATAAATTAAGTGAAGATTGAAAAATGACTCCGCGACTCCAATATGACCTCACGATGTGACCAAAGCTATAATACTCGCTATCATGAATAAATCGGTTATGCCAGCCGCAATCTTATTCTGCCTATATTGTTAGCGGTCAAAGCGGAAGTCGCGCATACCCTGAAATTAATGCGGGTGTGCGCCATGCCCACAATTTCGTCGTATGCAAAACCTTGTTGTGCGACTTGAAAAGAGACATGATATGATTTTTGTACGATGTACATCACTAAGTACTAAGTAGTAATCACTTAATCGATTTCGACGCGCGGGAGCTGAGAAACACCACCAGTCCACCACACTCGATGAAACGAGAAAATATATGTGCTACTTCTCAAAATTCCATTGTGTTTGCGCCCATAGGCGCCACTAGGCGCATTCCCGCATTCGCAATAATTTCTCAGCGATTTTCGCGAGCCTTTTTAATCGGAGCATTGGGATTCATTGTTGCGCATAATCATTACTCGACTACGGTTTTGCAAACGTTAATCAAGAAATACAGTAATCTATAGCCTAAGACCCCGATATAACCAGCAATCAATTGCCTTAATGCGAGCAACTTTGAAGTCGTTACCTATCGTAACCTATTGTATTAGTATACGAGACAAATTACTGTTTTATGCACGCTGTCTATAGTTTCCGCTTGATACACATACGAATTGTCACACAACATTACTTGTCAGTGCATAGTTGTTGTTATTTTCTGTATCCATGGTGTTTGTCGACTACTATGCTTAGTTACAACAGGCCAATTTTCTTCATCTTTATTACGTAGCTGCCGACTTGTAGCACGGCCCACGTCCAGGCATTTATAAAACACCACTTGGCGCTTACGCGGATGAGATGGCGATGAGGAGCCTAGATAAACCTCCAACAGTACTGTAGGAATTCGGGAGTCGACCTCGGTCGGACTCGAACCCGTAACCCATTGGTGTTGCAACTGTGGATTATACCACTACGCCATCTCGCCACTCAGTGCATAGTTAACTCGGTACTCAAGCGGCGTAATAGTTAGTGAACAACTGCGTTGGATTACGAACATACAGCATTACTTGTAGAACAATATTGATGCAACACCAGATTTGCAATGCAGTGGCACAAACTTGGAATTTTTTCGATCCGTTTCAACGTGAACCTTCAATATTCCAATAAATGTGATTGCCCTCAGCCCTTTCCACTAATAGTTATTTCGTGTTCTACGATAACTTGTCGTAGGCCACGGCTAAATTATCACCGTAGGAACCTTGAACCTGCATTAGTATAGTATCACAGCATCAAAACATAGCACAAAGGTGCGCACTGCGCACGTATCACGGGAAGCTAAATTTCTATTGAAATCAGCCCGCAGCATTGTCACAAAGTGCAATGGAATAGGTACGGCTTAAATATACTAAAACTATATTAATTGTGATGTATAATGGGCATAATTTCAATGTGGTTGCAAAAAGAAACATAGTTGAACTTTCCGGCCCGTTCGTACGAGTAATACTCGAATTCTCGAATTGACTCGGAATCGAATCATCAGGTAAGCCCTAATAATGAGCGCACCATAGCAAGTTTAAACCAATGAGTATTTGGTAAGAAGCGGATTCCTGTGGACAAAGTCGCGACATGCTCTCAAATGTTCTAGTTGCCGCTGCACATGAATAATCGCACCATTTCCTTACTAAATTTAACTTCATGCCTCGATATCGATATGTGCAGTGCAGGTATTAAAAAATCACATCAGTGCGATATACATTGTCACATATTGCGGATAAAGCCAGTGCCATGTAATAAAATGTGTTATTTTGGTGTGATTCTGAGAGGTTGTGATGTCATAGGACTGTACAGAATGAAGAATTTCTCGCAGATCCGACACAAGCAGTTGCTGCAGTCGTAGTAACAATGGGGATGAACGTGATACGTCCGTACCAAATACTCCAAAAGAGTTTGTTGAACAATTGAAGATTTACAATTCTGGATTTTTCTCAATTTTCATAAACCATGTCACGCAGTATTCATAATACTGTCCAGTCCGACCACCATCAGAGGGGTCAAGATAACGAAGACAAATTACAAAGTTTCTCGAAGCATAAAACAAACTACTGGGATCACAAGGCAACAAAAAGGAATACTGACCAAAAGGACTAAGTACAGCAACTCACCGAGTCTCCTCTTCGCAACCCGTCACCACAATTGCAGGAGTTGCTGATGGAGATGATGACTGACAGGTCTTTTCGTGAACAGGCAGTACGCTTGATTTCATTTCGGCAGGTACAGTTCGAATAACGCTATCTACGTCAGTACTAGGATTACTGTCTTCGACGCAAGATTTTCCCGAATTTGCTAATGTAACGTATTCGGATGTTGGGAACGATGACGACGAGATGCACGACTCGCTTGACGTAGCGAAACTAGCGGTGTGTTCTAAAATGGCGGATGTTTCACGCTTCGACCACGGTGACGGTGCGATTAATTTTGCCTGCGATTCTTCAAAGTGGCGCTGAATGTTATCTCCAAACTTCCCCATATCTCTGAAATCTCTTGACCTTCAATATACATCAGAAGATAAGCAACGTTTGAGTTTATTATTGATTTATTATAGATTTATTTATGTACAACTACGCTTATTCACGGAATACACATTATTTGAAGGAGGTTAGCCTGCTGACCAACGGCATGGATGATAGCTCGTATTCGCATTATTTTCGCCACTAATATTGGACTCGGACGAACTTTTATTGTATACATTTTTTAATGAGCGTTGTATAATATTTCAATAAATTCCTGTGAAAGAGGGATAATTAAATACCTTTTAAAAGCTGCTGCCAACATTAATTACGTGTGCGTGACCAATCCATAGGTCTGCACCGTGAAATACGACTAACGTATAGACTCAGTTGCTCCGCGGTAAGGGACTGTGGTAGATAATATGCGTCAGAATCACCGTAGCCAATTGCATGGCGAACTTGATACGTTACATGTGTCGTGCTGTGTCTGTGGCGACAGCTGAGCACAGCAATTCAAGTGCTCGAATCTGAATCGAGTATTACTTGTAAGGACTCCGAGTCGTGTGGTGAGAGTTGATATTTTCGAATACGGAAATGCCCTTTGTGACTGAGAATTATTTTATCAACGAGAATTATAGTTTCGATACTAGCCTACGCAACGCATGTTCAATTGTTCATGTTCATTGAAACGATATTTATGTTCATCGTTCAGTGGTGACCGACCAGAAGCATTCTCACAGCGCACTATGCCACGTAGTTATTAATAAGAAAACTACGAAATCCTTTGTGATTGAATTTGTATTGAGTAACTATATAATTATCGAATGTTTATAACTGTGACTCTTGATAGCATAACAATTACATATGAGACGCAGTCAAGTCATTCCTACTGTGACACCACAATGAGAGAATCGAATCAGTCGATTATGCTCGGCTTGCGTCGCTATAGCTCTGATTGACTTACCTCCTGCCGAGTCTTGACAAATCATTCATGCTCTGCGACTCCTGAAAACGTCTGAATTCGTTAAATTTCTCGTCTGGCGACGGACTCACCATCCCTTCGTATCCACTGTCAAGAGAATGATTCCTCTGTCGGTACTGCGCATTCGGATCCAGTAAAGATTTCAGGATCGGCTGATTGCATATTGACGCCGGCGAGTTTATCCCTTTGTTGTTGCAAGTCGTGGTAACGTGTGTTCCACCAGGCGTGTCGGAATTACACTCCACAGTATATTCAGTATTCGTTTTCGATCCCTGGCTGTTTGCGTGAACACTGTTATTGTTTCCGTTCTTATTATCAAACGAGGCGCCAACTGGGATCACATCATGATGCTCACCGGCGTCCCCAGCACCACCAAATCTTATTATATTTGAAAATATACTGCTACATACTGGACAGGACCTTTGGCATATTACGCAGTGTTTGTTGGTAAACCCGACTTTACCATCGGTCGAAAGTAAAGTTTGTTTGTATCGAGTGGCGAAGTCTTTTTCGAAGTTTTGCAGGTCGTCGTGAGACATGGTTCGTGTCTTTCTATGCATTATGAATTCCCCACCAACGGGGATGGGACAGTTGTCCGTCGGAAGTATCCTTCCGACTCTTGTAGTCTGGTTTTGGTGAGTCGTTTGATTCTTCCTCTGTATCTCCCCGCAGACGGTGAAAAATTCACCTTCGCCATGCTGTGTCGTTCTGGAGTTGCCAACGAACGATGATCGCGACTTTTCCTCGCGAGGAAGTACCAAGCTTCGTTGGTTCCACCGAGACAACTTGCCTTGCTTGAACCAGTCGAGGTCGGTGATCTTTCTGGGAGTGCTTTGCTAAACGTAAGATCGCGAAAATGTCATTCATACCGACGCTATTAACAAAATATCGTACCGTGGTCCTTACATCTCCGTTCGTATTCGGTAGGAACACGCCGTCCTTGTCGGGGTTATGGCGCATACGGTTACGTTCACCTTCTTCAGCATCCCCGGCGCATCCGGGGGTTCCAACATTCGACGTAGTATCGCTCTCGTCTGCAGTGGACGGTTCGTCAGCAGAAGCGGTGACCATAACCCGCACGATTATCAGGTTCACAAACGCGCCGATGACGGTCAGCCCGGTAATGATGTAAGCCATGCTGAACCCAACATAGCTGGGGTGGTCCTGAAGGCTTCCATTTTTCAGTAGTGGAACGAAATCTCCGAAGCCTGAAAATGAGAGTGGAAAGGTATCAAGGGTTGTTCCACTCCCAACGTTTTGTTCCGTTCCTGATACTTCAATGTCGTTAATATGAAATAAACCTGGATATTACTGAAACTCCGAATATGATTACATGATATCGTTTATATTTGACCGGGCCACATCCTGAACAGATGAATACCGCAGTCCCATTCGTTATCAATATTGACATGAAATATCTGCTCAAAGCATAGTTACATCAGTGGGAATTAATGAAACCACCTAAGTGTTTCACCACTCTACTGCTCGACAAGATAAAATATGATTGCCGAATTATACCTATCTATAGAGTTATGACTAAGGTTGCATTTAAAGCAAACGGTGTTTAGAACACTTTGTTTGAAACATGTCTTAAACCAGGGGTCACCAACACGCGGCCCGCGAAGTCATATTTTGCGGCCCGCGACGTGATTTGAGAAGTTGGAAGAAAGCTAAGAAACATTTTGAAATGCTGACATTGACGCGCAATGGATCAAACACTGCCAAAACCAAGACGCTTAGAAAACGGCTTAGGGAAGTGGTTCAGACACTGGGGTGCGCTCCCCCATTGTGGGGTCGTAAAAGCATCTGAAGGAACGCGGAGCTGTGGCCAACTGAAAATTTTTTCGCGCTCCGCGCGATTTACCTCGAATTCATAGTTATATCAGTTGCTCTGTGTATAATCAGGAATTCATATTACAGAATTCTATCATCAACATTCATAACCTTCCATGCCATCAAACTATCCGTTGGGATTGTTAGCATTATGGGTGCATTTTGTGATATGACGATAAGGGGGGAGGGAGGAATTTTTCAGTATCATAAAGGGGGCATGTCTAAAAAGGTTTAAAAACCATACTAGCTTAGGGCTTCACCACAAGATCAAGCTTTACGTGGAGATGGTCTTTCTGCTAGTAGGCCTACCGTATCTCGCTAGCCCCCAAAATAGTTTCCAGGTATCGTGCACAGCTCAGAGCTCAAAATAACATGAAATTGGTGACAGTGATCCTTTTTTGGATTTGGATTCGTTAAATTATAAAATTTTACTTCTTCTGTGGTCACTATACCACACCCACCGCCTATGTTAGGTAGCACAAGCGTTGTACTGACGAAGAGTTTTAAAACGTGGTTGCCTACTTTATATCGATTTTGAATTCATGCGGCCCGCGGCTGCTACGAAATTTGAAAAGTGGCCCGCGACCCGTTTTGAGTTGGCGACCCCTGTCTTAAACAGTGTTTTAAACAAGGCCATTTTAAAGAATTTTTTTTTTTACAAAAGTTGTATAATTGTGCCATATTTCTGTAAATGGTTTCGCAGCAACATGCAGTATGACCCTGCGGACGATTTGAACCCGATATATAGTCGACGTATACGATCTGGATTGGTTGGAACCCTCGCAATCGTCGTCGGTTTAACAATTATAGCACATAGATGTAGGTCATTGGTACGGAATGAGTGTTGTGATGATGATGACCGCCGAACGTTAAAATGCTGCATTACGATGTAGACCTGGTTCAATATATTTTGGTCCGCTTAAGCATAGTCTGCTAGAATGGTGTAGTGTAGAGTGTCGTGAGATTTGGTTGTGCTCACGCCATTATAGGACATTATGGGTTAAGACATGGATCGGAGAAAGCCTTTTTCGTCAAGGAGCCGTATCTACGCTATATTTTCAATTGGTACTGTCAATTCACCGTCATGGCTATAAAATAAAACGTATAAAATATGTTTGCTTTAAATTGATTTTTGTTTTAATTCCAACCCTAGTTAATTCCAACCCTAGTTATGTCAGGTTTTAAAAAGTGTCGTGATATAAATCAGGAAGTAAAGGCGGTTTTCACTCTGCATAGTATATCTAATTATCCACTCATGATGTTAACATTTTGCTTATATCAGATTGTTAGCTTACAACATTGGAGAGGATAGGATATTTGTTGGAATGACTTATGTTAACAAAAATATATTATAGACCAAAAACTCGCCTTGATCCTTATTGTTGAAATCGCCATATTTTTTCATATTATCGAATATGAGTAGTCAGCCTTATTACATTCATGTTTTGCCTACTGCTCGATATATTGCATTATTTTGCTGTAATTAGGGCCAAATGATTATAAGTTACTGGTTGAGAAGTAAATCAGTAACATAGCAAGTTATAGGACGAGGGGTTTCGATTAAATTGTAAGAATATGAAGATAATTGACTTTTCTGAGACGACCGAATTTTCCTAGTTGGCCACCTCCTCCACCACCCCGGTCACAATATACATAACATTCAGCCAACACTCCATTTAAAATGCACATACCTATTGTAGTGAGGGTTATCACACAGTAGTATCCACTGTCAAGCAAAGACCAATCTTCGTAATACGAGAACACAAATGTACCAATCCCAATTGTTAAAAAGCACCACGAAAGACCGCAAAGCACCTGGACCGCGAGTGGAGCGTGCTGTAAGAACATCCATAAATTCGTCATCTTCACGACGCCAGAAATAATTGATCATATCGATAGACCTAGATTTACGAAACTTAGCAGTATTGTTGAATCAACATTGACCACGGTAACTAGTAAAAGAGAATATAATAAGTAGAGATGTCTCGTGTGGCATCTGTTCT
Organism: Botryllus schlosseri; assembly: GCA_000444245.1. Classification (NCBI taxonomy): domain Eukaryota; kingdom Metazoa; phylum Chordata; class Ascidiacea; order Stolidobranchia; family Styelidae; genus Botryllus; species Botryllus schlosseri. The sequence continues at coordinate 10,680 of ATSW01001008.1, forward strand.
ATCTTGAGAATATGAATTAGCCGCAACATATACAATGCGTTACCAAAGCTGATTACGACAGACGCTGATATTGATCACAATCACACTAGCGTAATCGATAACAATCTAATTAAATCACCAGGATGATACAGATCGCAAAAGGGACTGGGAGATGTACTGCATTGGATCACTTCCGCGCGATGTAACCATTCATGCTGGGATTTCTATGTTATAAGACAAAATCCAAAGCTCTTTTGTGCGTTCATGAATCCAACAATGTCGATCGAATAAAAAGTTGAGATAGTAGGCCTACTGAGAGTAATTGCGTAAGGCGTTCACACATAGGCGTACGTGATAGGTAGCTTATAATTCTCACCTTGAGGCAATTTATATCAAATCTTCTACCGACCCACTTGATTAAATACCTTTGGGCATTGTTTATTCGTTCCCCCATTGCTTGGAACATAACGAGGTAAAGCGGAACTCCAATTAGTGCGTAGAACATACAGGCCAATTTTCCCATTCGGGTATAAGGAACAGAATGCCCGTAACCTGAAATAATAATGATGTCTCTAATGCGATCGTCCAGGTAAACTGAAAGTGAACTTCCTGGTCATGATTGACCGCATTTACCCGGTTAATTACAACAGTCCCGTACAAAAATAGTTAATGTACCGCCGACTTATGGCACGGTCATCGGTCAAGTTTGGTTGTATGCTTTAATGTAAATTGTCAGAACAACTTGGACTGTGAAGAGGAGCTTGGATACCCCGCCAAATGTGAATAGTGTTATTGCGCGCGCGCCTGTCCAGTGTCCAGCTGTCCGGATCACTACTACTTTAGCAGGAAGGCTGATTGGGAATTATCCAACTTCGCACTCATTATACGATGTCTAAAAGTATGTTACCAACTCATCGCTATTATGTAAACTATCGCTGTCACATTTCTGTAGACAAGGCTCTCCGTTATACGTGAAAAAATTTCGTTAGTGACGTGACAAACTATATCAGATTATTACTGATGGGTAAATTATTTCAATGACGAAATTAATCAAGATGTGACGTTTTTCTCACTTGCATTATAACACGAGAACTAAGCATGGTTTCTTATCACAATCGACTAATATTAAAATTAGAACTAACGTTCCTGGAGCTGTCGTCTTTCGCTAATGTGTATAAGGAACGCGTTGGACGAGTGCTTTAACATATTTTTACTGGTTATTGTAATAAGCTAACCTAATATCTATGCAATGCTATCCATCGGAATGTGTAACACATAAATATTGAAGGTTAAATTTTATCATTCCATTACATGGCCGTTATGTCTGAGTCTCTAATAGTATGCTGATAATGAAGTCAGACGTGCAGAGATGTCTTATATAAAACTTCATTAGTACTCGAAATGCCTTCCGGAAAACAATACTCACTAATGGGAACCGACAGAGCGATCACAACAAAAATACGATGGTATTGACAAAATATATACCTCCGCGTAAAGTGCATGCAGTGAAAGGCAGTAAATAGTTCATGAGTAGCTGCTCAGTCGCCTGCGGACCAATACGGTTAATTCCGCGACACCGTCATATTAGTTTGCATTGTAAAACTGGCGTGTGAGCACCGATAGCTCGATGCCATGAGTTACGACGAGATCGCTCGATGTTATTCGAAGTCGTCTTACCGACATTATTGACATTACTGATCCAACCAGGGGCCTTGCCCTGGCTAAGTAGAACGAGTAATTTTCAAGCTGGCATCTGTAAATTTCATGCTAAACGACAAACACGGAAGGAAGTGCGAGAGACTGGGAAGGGGGGAGCATACGAAATTTTGCATCGTTTGTTTATGGCTTCAATGTCGCCTAAATTGCTTTTCCCACCTCTCACAATGTTGAGATGTTCGTTGACGTGCTCCCACACTGGCTTTATGTTATTTCCACACTAGCTTACAATTTCCAATTTCCCTGGAATTTCTATATTTATTATTCGAAAATAAAACGCGAAAGGGGAGGTAAGGCACAGATGAAGCACAGACAGGCTAGCTTCACCCGTGATAGCGCAACTCATCGTAAATAGCCTAGAATTATCAATCACTGACTCAAATGTAATTGTTGCGTTGATTCCGAAAGTCTAAATATTGATCGATTTCTAAAGTATTCGGCGTCACATAACGTTGTGCTACATTCTTTCATTTCAAGTTCAAATAATGACTTCCAGAGCGAGTTGGTTGAGGTCTACCTAGCCGCAGACATCCCTTTGTACATGCTATACAAAACTTTAAGATGAGACAGCTATATTTATCGACCGTGGGCAGCCAGTGCCGTCTGCATGAGACATCGTTAAAGTTTTTTCATGAAGAAATTTGTCATTTTTCAAGTCAAAAAGTTCGTTCAGGCCTAACTACTTCGTGCGTACAGATAGTTTCTACCAGAATTGAAGAAAAGTAGTACAATTATTACATCATGTGCAAAAATGCTTAATTTATATCCATGAGGGCAAGATTTTGTCAAAATTAAGTATTTTAACGTCAAAAAATGTCAAGATTTTCATTTTTAATGCAAAAGCTTACGTTTTTAGGTAAAAAAAGCGCTATAGTCATGAGCCATTCTATAATTGTCATATTGTGAGCATAACACAATATTGCAGGGTAAAACAACTCGACAAAGAAACAGTCTACGAGGAAGCGCGACGATTTCAGAAAATCAGTCTCCGCCTAGCTAGGCAATAGGCATTCTATGCGTCGGGGGCTTCCGTGAATTTATCCAATCTTCACATCGCACCAACTGCGAGAGTGAAGATACCTGAACTATGGAGATTGTTCACACTATGGGACTGTAGATCATAACATCCCTCCATGTTGCTTGCGTGATTTAGTGCAAGCTTTCCCGATTGAATCTGTGCGAAGCTAATGCATAATACATTATCGCATGACTGTTGATTTATGAAGAATCAGTACAGTCATATGCTTATCGTGCTCATAAAAAAGTAAAGACGTCCTAGGAATTGGGAGCGCGTAAAGTTTCTTTGGAAACACGGAGAATTCGAAGCAATGCGAGCCAGCGCGAACAATCGATAAAAGAGATAAAACAAAATTGATCTATAACACCATTTCAAAATAAGTCATTGAAACATCACAGACTTCACGGTCATCATCAAATTATCCACGCTGGATTTTTGTTGTTTATTTCAAATTCGTCTCACGCATGTGAGCCATCGTATGAAACATACCGCGAAGCAAATTTTAAATTACAAATGACTAAACTCCCACCAACGTCCCTGAGAAATAGCGATAGTGTTGATGACTGCACGGATGAATAATTAATATTCACACTTTATTATGGGTTGGTGTTTCATTTACCTTTTCTTTTTTTAGCAGATTGGGTCGATAAAGCTCTCCTGGCCCAAACAACTAGAGCTCACGCCACGTTGTGCAGCTAGTGGGTCGGTCTATAGTACCGACACCAGTGCATGTACTATACTTCGAAGTGTACAATGACAGTAACTACAGAATAAATTCCGGACAGTTCCAGGTGGACTTCGTCAATAATGATCCTTGTTCATAATTATATTTGTATACCATCATTTGTCGCATGTGAATTCCATCCTGAAAAGTTTAGATTATGTTCTGCGGAGTGCAGTATTATTTCTAAATCGAAAACATTGAGTTACATTGTTAACGCATGTTGCTAATGGATGCGTTAAAATTAGGCTGCGCCCCTAGCTCTCCGTGGCTTGGTAAGCTAGCCTTGCTGTTTTGCTTCGCTAGCAGGTCCGCATCAGCCGAGTGTATGTATTCACTGCATGATTTTTCTCATATTGCCAACTCAAATTATATTCCTTAAACACGGACGCGTTCTCGGAACTCGCCATAAACTAAAAAGACCGGTTCACGGCTAACTTCAGTAACAAATATTTAGTGGTCTACATCTTGTTGAAATGTCGGCCTTTCCCGCATCTTTGATTGCTTGACATAACATCGTTTGTGAGTGCGTATGGCGACGAATTACTTGCACTGATTGCACTACTTTACGAAAGGTTTTGGAAATGTATGACGTAACAGTTCAAAGCACAGACAAGGCGAAAACAAGATTTGAACTTGAATATGGAAACAATGACATATAGCTTTAATCACTCACACGCCGTGCGTATAGGTTACGTAATCATAACACGTAAATAACCTAGACTTAAAAGTAAACGCATTTCCGTATCCATATATACATCAGATTTTGTCCATACATTAACATTAAGAAATAGATTTTATAGTCTAAATTCCAAGAAACTTTTCGCGCATAATACCCATTGCCCAGGTCTGCCATACCAGATGTATTTGTATGTATTTAAATCAATTGTGCCTTCGGTGTATTTGAATGCATGTATAATATATTCTTAATTTAACCGTGATAGATTAGTGGGAAGAGGTTAAGTCGAAACACCCCTTAAATAGTGTTAGGAATGATCATGTTCACCAAGTCGTTATGGGATCACCTGAGTCG
>ATSW01001010.1:0-10743 GCA_000444245.1 Botryllus schlosseri
GAACCTCTGAAAGGTTCAGGTTCGTGTGAACGCGAACCTTTTTGAAAGGTTCTGTGTGAATACGAACGTGAACCTCATGACGTCACGTGACGTCATATAGCTAATTCCAACCCTATCTTTCAATGAAGTGATAGCCTATAATAATGTACATGTACGTACGTCGTACGTACGGACACGATACCTAGCGACGACTCGGGCCACATAATCCCACAATGCGGAAGTACATATGGGCGTTTTAAACGTCGCTGAATGTATCAACTGAGGCAATCAAATGATATAATACTTCCATAAAATCAATATGATCCGTCGCTTCGCCAACAACTTCGTCGAGGACTTACCAGGGAATATAAGAAACACCTTAACGGTCTTGGCCAGACCGGACAATGTATTCGGCGTCTGAGTATTGCTACATTGATTTTGAGCAGAGTGTAAAACAGGGTTTCTATGCTTGCTACCAAAATTATCCCATTAATAGGTTATACAGCAGTAGCCAAAACCCCCAATAAACATATGAAGTCAAGATTGATTGGTTGAATAAGCATCATTCGCTGACTACTATAAGCAGGGCCGTAACAGCACTTCGTCAGCCCCCCCAAAAAACTTTGGTCTTGGGCCCCCCATAGGGTTATAGGCCGAACCCCAGACCCCCCTCCGGCGATACCCTGTTTACTGCTATTTATGATATTGTTGGGAGTTTGTTTAGTGCATCAGCTTTTGTCGACTAAGCGCGAGAAGCGCGGAAAATTTCTAGAATTCATGATTGAATCGGTCAGTATGATCGGGAATTGCATATATATTGTTATCAATTTTTATCTTCTCTCTGCTCACGTAATCAGATTTGCCGGTAGAGCTGAGTGAGGTGTGTTTCAAAAGGTAGGACGACTTAATAATAATTAAACATCTTCGGGCGTATACCCATTGGCAGGAACGAAACAGTACCTCGTCAGGCCCCAAAAAACGTGGGTCTTGGGCTCCCATAGGGTGTAAAACGACCCCCCCATCACGTTGTTCGCGTTTGTCACGAAATCAGCTGTGCTGTATTGTGAGGCAGCGCAAAGCGCGAAAATTTTCGATAATTTATGATAAAATCGGTCAATCAGATCGGCGATTGCATATATATTATGCTATCAATTTATTGTCCTCTCTACTCACGTAATTAGATTCACCGGTAGAGCCGAGTGAAGTGTCTTGAAAACGGGAGGTCCCGTAAACAATAATTAAACATCTTCGGCGGGCGGACCCGTTGATATGACTTCGTTACAGACTTCCAGTCTGCTATAACAAATAATATAGAATCGCCCGAACGTGAGCTTCTAAACTAAGAAACGCACACGATTTCAAATTGGTATTTCTTCACTGGCATAAATTTTTTCCCAGCGGGATGGTATTTGTCTTGTGAGGTTCAGATTGCAAAGACAGCAACATTCGGCGCCAGTCATTTAGGCGCCTATGGACAATTAAACCTATATGTTGTTGTTGTATGTGGGGTTTATGGTGCTTAACTACTAAGGTCTTGTGCACCAGACCACGTCGAAAATATTATATCCGCAAAAATTAGATTAATCGGGTGGCTAATACGAATTCAATAACAGTCTGAATTGTATATGGACTGGATAATAGGGCCCGTACTGTCATGTCGACATGGTTCCGTCTTGCCGCACTCTTCAAATATTGTCTCTGAGAAGCATATACTGGGCACTCAATCAGAAAGTGTTCGACGGTCTCTTCGGCCATGCACGTGCGACACAGGCCATCTTCGTGGCACTTTATACGATAAAGATGCGAATTCAGCCGACAATGACCCGATTTCAACCTCAGGATTATCGAGGAGTGCCTTCGTGAAAAATTCAGCGGCGCAGGAATTTCTGTGATGGGTGCGTGTATTCTGTAATATGCTGACCCGTCATGTGACGAGTTGAAGTATTCAATCCATTTCTCGCGGCATATGGATGCTATGAGCGTTTTCACTTCTGGAACAGACAGTTCGACCGATTCTCCAATGTCATCTGCGTGATCCGTGGATGCAGCCGCTCTTGCTAGTTCGTCAGCCGTTTCATTAAACCTATATGTATTTTGTATATATAACGAAGTCTTTGGTCAGCATAAGGGCATAGACCTTTTCGGCCAAGGTTTTCTCGCTGCCGATCGTTCTGGCACACTTCTTGGAGTCGCATGTTATATGGCCCAAAACTTGATTGTATGTCTTGGTGGGTCGTAGCGCGGTAATGACCCAATACCCAATAATAAAGACAAATGGCAACTGGAATTCGCATTGAAAAATTTGCATAAATTTTCAAAAAATACTCTATGATTTATGCTAATTCATGAAATTATTTTGGGCCCCCTTCGAGCTCGCCCCCCCCCCCAATTGGGGGGTTTGGGGTGCGGCAGTTACGGTGCTGACTATAAGTGTATTTCGCTCGTGACGTTGTGTGATTGCGAGTCGAGCTCACAGCAGAGAGTCGCTAAATATTCGCAATCGGAAAGCTGGATATTTGGAGCAAACTTTTGTAACAAAGCAAGTAAAATCTTTGAGACTGTCAAAGTGCATATTTGTTTTGTGTTGATTTTTTCTGCTGCCAGCGCCATGCATAGAGGGACCGGCCGCAGTTGAAATGCAATAAGTTCGTACCAAAGATGTCATTATAAAGTAAAAATTGTAATATATTACAAAGGTTCACAGTGCAGAACCTATCAAGGTTCTGTTGTGAACACGAACCTCTGAATTTCCGAGGTTCACACACAGAACGCGAACGTGAATCTCACGTTCACACCATCCCTAGTAAAGACATACAACTGTGACTGGATCGTTATAAGCAGAGCTCTGTGAGTAACCATTACACATTTTGGACGACCGGTGGTACCACTGGAATATGGAGCAATCGCGATATCATTTTCCGGGTCAATGTCGTCTTTCTGTAGAAATTCTGGCCAGTGCAAAATATTGATATTGCTCATGCTCTAGTATTCTCTACCGAATATGCAGTAAATAAACATATAGTTCCCATATAAAACACCGGCATTTCCTTCCGCCAATACTTCTTCGATGGTTTTGTGTCTCTGACTTGTTCCAATCACAAATATATGCTGTAAGAACTCTTCCATGTAATAATATATTGCCTATTCGGCACATAGGTAGATATTGTGGGTCGACCTCTTGCCACCCCGATATGATACGCATGCAATTACGGTCCAGCACTTTTTTCGGTATTGAAACTACAGGTATCAGACTGAATCGACGCCAACCTCAAGATCATGAAATAGAAATAAAACATAAGACTATAAATCAGCATCGACAAACGTATATATATATATAGGCCTTTATATATATTAAACTTCGTGAAAATTATGAAGATTAATTCTCGTTCCTCGTCTGTGCTCCACATAATCATACTAATGCTGTTCTATCACTCATAGATGCGAAAATATAAATATACCTCCAGGACTGGAAGTTTCTCCTTTACTGCTTCCATTTTGTCAAGTCGCTCTTCATCCACAAAAACCACCCTCGGCTTCGTAATCTCGATTTCATAGATGATTTCATCTTTTATAGATAGGTACACAAAACATTTGAATATCTACTAAACAGTTTTTACTTGAGCATATTATACTTCTTGATGAAAATCTTTACACGGAGTCAGAATTGCTCCTGATCCAATTACTCCAAGTATCAGATAAGCAAATTCGAGGCGATTTGATGAAAACACTGATATGTAATCCCCCTTTTTCATACCCAATTCTTGTAAGTAGGCCGCGCATTTTCTTGAATTATCCAACAAATCCTTGTACGTTATCCATTTTCCATGTCGCGACGCATCAACCTTCGAAGATTGTATACATATTGATTCATGCTGCTAAGTGCACGGTACCAGCATAGTGTCCTACAGTGATGCAGATACAACCTAATCGTACGATTAACAGAGACATGGGTACGTCATTCTCTCCGTTTGAGCAAGGACAATTTACGGCACTATTTAAACTGGCTTGCCGAAAGCCAAATTTGATAAAATCGGCATAAATCGACAACTACCGCGGAAATGACTACAAAAATTCTCCTTGTAGCCCTGGAAACCCCTAAAACCAACCTCTAATTTTGCATTGAGATGGAGTTTGCCATTGCGATGCAACAAATTCAGTCTTGAATAAAGATGCCGTTGCTCAGGAGCATGTGAGCAGCTGCGCAAACCATCAGCGTATTGCTATCGAGTGTAACCATTACATTACATTCAACGGTATTGTCCATTGCTACGCCGCCGATTGAGCACTTTCACTCTCGCCACAACGTTGCTCTCTTGCTCTTGAGCTGCAAACAGCTATTCTAGATCAGTGGTTATGTCAGTAAGATATATTTATTAACACGACCATAATGCACGTGAAGACGGCTTATTTTACACATGACGCGAAAGTTGACTAAACAGTAAACAAATGTCAACCCAACGGGAAGTAGTCGCGGAAACTGGTTTTCGGAGGACCGTCTCGGAAAACTGAACTTATTTTAGTAAATTCACCAGCGTTCAGAGTTAGATGAACGGGTATCCCGATTATGTGTACCGGTATACTCTTTTACGGAACAGTAAATATGGCGGGGCGAAAATTTGTGTCGAGCTTGACAAGGGCGTTATGAGTCGAAAAAGGTTGGGAACCACTGTCCTATATGGCATTGTTGGGTCGCAATGCCGAACTACGTCACATTTTAAAATTTGAGGTTGATTCTGAGGGGTTCCAGCGACACGAGTATAATTAAAATTTATTTATTTCTTGATTAGTAGGGCAAGTTTTTGTTGCAGTTAAATCCGTGGAAAGTTGCATTTATTTTTCACGAAAGTTGCACTAAAAGGCCACATTTTGGTCGGTTGACTAAAAAAAGGTCAACTTCCCGGTTCCACTCCCAAAAATACAGGTTTCAATCCACATTCTCCATTGGTTGACTAAAAAATGGTTAACTTTCAGGCTCAGCTCCCGAAATACCCGTTAGAACGTTACTTCAGTGCTGATTTACGGTATTTCAGTCGAATTTGTCCGTTTATTTCACCAAAATTCTCAAAAAAACAGTGACACAATTAAGCGAACCATTTACATATATCGGCAAATATTTCCAGTAAAAAGTTGGTTGCATGAAAAATCGAAAAAACTTCCATGAAAAATCTAAAAACTTGCAAAAAGTTGCATGAAAAAAATGGACAAAAGTTGCAAAAAGTTGCACTATCAGATTCCTTCAGACAGCTTGAAACAGCATTTTACATAACTTCCTAGTATTTAGGAGGCTGCCGAAAGCTGTAAAAAAAGTTGCAAAACTTGCGAAAACTTGCCCTAGTGATTACCCATCATCTTTATTTTGGTGCTGTTGCCATACTTAGCTCAAGCTCTGTTTCGAATTTTACTAGGGTAATTTTTTATTAACAGTATTACAACCAGTTCATGTATATGTAAAGCGGGTCGCTCTCTATTTCTCTCTCTTCATCACCCACACGCAAACATACACACTAAGACAGGGGTGGCCAACCTTTTCAGCCAAAGGGCCACATTCGATTGACCAACTATTGCGCGGGCCACCAGCCGCGCCAAGCGCGAAAATTTTTCGAAAAGTCATAGGCCAATAATATTGTCACTTGACTATATTGCGGGCCTGCTGTTTATCGCTGGGCTCAGTTTACAAGGACAGGACTATTCGGTGCCTGGACATATCGATATCGAAATCTTCGACCAACATGCGTCAATCATTTTGGGCCTAGGTTTCATAGTCGACGGTTTTTCTGCGATCGCAAGGACGCATATGTTGAACGACACTTGGTCTCGTATTCGCGAAAATAGTTAGACTCAATCCTGAGACATTAGGCGTTCTTTTATTTTCACAAAGGGGTAACGATATTAAAAGCAAGAAATCTAGTGACAACATGTTGCGCGTAGCGTGTAGAAAATTTTTACTTTTGATAAATCCATCGCCAATTTTTCTGCTTTATTGTAGTGTACGAAGATCTACCAAAATGTGACTGGCTCATGGATCTGATAATGCGTCGGATATGATATTTTAGTCATCACATCTCAAGTGTTGCGGCCAGACTAATCAAATTTATGGTTGGGCTTGCAAGTTCACAATCTGTGCAATCCACTTTTGATAATATTACTACTAATTTCAGAACTTACCTCGCGGACCACTCAAAACCTTCTCGCGGGCCACGGGTTGGCCGGCCCTGCACTAAGATATTTCCTTGTACTCAAAGTCATGATTGGGTTAGCCTAGCCCTAGTCCTAGCCCTTCTACTTACTATCGCTATCTCATTTCGATGACTTTCTAACTTGTCCCACATGAATCCATGCAAAGATGCGTCAGATATCGGTATATCTCCACCATAGTATGGCATGTTTTACGATGTTGTAAATAAAATATTTTGCGTTAATCTTAAAATGAGAGCAACTTGACTGAACTAGATATTGCCGCTCCAGACACCTTGAGCGTAACACGATAACACGATAAATGCCCGACTTAGCAGTATATACAGTAGTATATTCAGATTGGCTATGAGAATGTGTTCCTTAAAGCATCCTTATGTTTGACTATGAGAATACCAGTAAACGTCTCTAGCGATAGTCGAGTAACCTACAGTGTTTTCTTCGCGCTCCAATGAGCTAACGCAACGTATGAACCGACTTTATCTACTTCAGTGAAGTTTGCAATGACGCTATTACCGCAAAAGTTCTTTTAATTCAGGATGTGCTCTGAACATTACAAGCACTTTGTCAATACACAACAACACACTCGAATTGTCCAAGTTACTTGGTTAGTTTAGCTGATATATTGCACTTGTGCCGTCAAGCTAACATTTCAACTGAGCATTTTCTCACGCTTACAATTTAATTTCAGGGGTCAAAAAAATGATCAAAATTGAATGGACAAGGATGCTTTATATAAAAATATTCGACGATCCGTTTTCCTGCTTTTTAGCAAGAATATGAAATATTGAAAAAGCCTTCTGATGTTAAAGTGAAGTTTATGAAAGGTCTTGTATTAATTCTGCACTACCATCTCACTACTGTGCAACATCATGAGTCTAGTTTTATTCTTTCCCGAAAGACGATACTTCTGGTTTAACTTGAGATTGATGATTTGCTTAGCTTCACTGTCTTAACACCGGTTCGTTGCTTATTTTGTCGCGACTATATAGAATTCTCGTTCCGCGTCTCGGTTTTTATGACTTATGAATAGGTTTCTCGTCGCCATAATATAGGCTGCGTTTGCAGGAGCACTATCATGAAAAAATATGTTAATCGGCTGTTCAGGAAACGGCAAACAATGGACGATTTATGTACTCTGGTGTTAACTGGCAATGGCCTGTTCACGGAAGCCCAAGCACGGCAGATAGCAAACAACCTAGCTTCTCGGTAACAGCGATGAAGTATATTGGCTACTATGACAACCCCAAAGTGTTTACGTTCATGAGATTCACGAAGCTATTAAAAGAGCAACCTACGACTCACGAGCGGTGGGGTATCAGACCTGGTTTATTAGAATTATGTGCTTAAACGAGTGCTATCGATAATATAAATTAGTGAATATCATGGTAGCGAGTCGTTCAAAATAGCGAGTGCCAAAACAGTGGGTGAAAAGATAGCGAGTCATTCTAAATAACCCTAAATTTAATCTAACGGTAACCCGCTAATTAATACAACCTCGCCTGAGCCATAAACTTAACCCATACCTAATCTCAACTGTAACCCTAAATATTTATTTTGAATAACCCGCAATTTTAGATTCCTCGCTAATATGATACTCGTTGCTTTCAGAATCATGGATACGAAACGTGCGAGTTCGCAAGCAGCCATGTCTGTGACACGGTTGTTGATGTAAATGTCCTTTCCAATTCTCTACTAGTTGATGACGATTACACCTGACGAGTGTCAGCCGATAATATTCGGGTTCATTTCAATATGAATATACTATTAAATTGTATATCGAAGTTCTGTACCTCCAAGAATCTCTGCAGCCATTTCTTCAGCGGCGACGCAGCGCAAAGCACATGCGATGCCTCTAAGGTGCTGTTGGCGCTATGGAGCTGCTATTAAATCTTCCTCATAGGGGGCACAAACACATACAACGACAAGAACGACATGAGCACAGTATACGGTCGGAAATGAGACAGTTAGCGGTTGCACACGAATCGACGGTACAAAAAACAACATGAGGTATAGTTGACAGACAAGAGATAAAGTACACAAAGATATAGAGATATCTATTCCTAGCACTGCATTACTACTCCTCGATGTATCGACCGGTTCTGCTTCATCCATACCGCCGGGCCACAGGCACCTCAAAACAGGATACGAGTAGCACTAGAACTGCCTGGGTACTTTGGTAGGGTTACCATACGTCCTCTTGTAACAGGGTTTCTCCTCTTTTTGAGAGTTTTGAAAGCGTCCTCAAAGGAGGCCTAAATGTCCTCTTTTTTGTGATTTTGTCCTCTTTTTGAGAATTTTGGGTAAATATAGGTAAAATTCGACTGAGATACAGTAAATCAGCACTGAAATAACACTCCGACGGCTCTTTCGGGAGTTGAACCGTAAACCTGACTTTTTTTTAGTCGATCAACCACGGAGTCGGAAAAAATTTACCATTTTTCCGGATTTTACTCCAGTATTGTAAGTCTGAAAATTTTGAAAAAGTGTCCTCTTTTCAGTTTTCCAAAATATGGCAACCATATACTTTGGAGAAATCCGGATCCTCGCTATATGTGTTGTCAGCGCAAACTTGGGCAGAATATCATCTGGATTACTCGGTACACTGGCTCTCAGCTTGAGAACCATGCCAGTGACTGTCAAAATGCCAACGGCATGTTGCTGTATGCTGTATGCTAGATATTGATCGTCCCAATTTCGAAGACTATTTTTAATGGTTGAACTGCACGCTCAGTCTTCTAGTTTCACTGGAGAGGACATGCTGTGTTGACTCCGCCAATTTGAGCACGGTAGTGGTCAGTAACCGATGTAATGTTTCGAAGTAGCCTACTCAAGTCGGTATATTGCCTATAATGCTTGCATTCCTTACGTGGTTATCCTGTAAAGCAGTGGTTCTCAACCGCCGGTCCCCGGTCGCGAGGTATATTAGGATTTTATAGCTTAATTTCAAGATGCAAGATGTAGAAGGCTTGTCCATTGGTAAAATGTAAAAAAAAAAGTCAAATTTTGAACTGATGCAGAACTTCGTAAGGTAGGATTAGGCTCGGATACCTGTTCGATTTGACTTGAAGTTCAAGCTGTCTCCGGTGACGACATACGAGCGACTCGCTAAGTGCGAGCTGACTCGCTATACCGCGCAATTCGTACGATCATTCGTTTTCGATTCCTTAATTTTGTGGATGGCCATGTATCGCTTTTGCCAGGTGTTTTCGTGCGGCGCATTGTACTAGTAGTAGGCAATAGGTCTGGTAATAGTGGGAAATGAGCAAGATAGCTCGACAAGGTGCTAGGTCATACTCTAAAACGCTTCGTATTTCGATATTGTCGAAGAGAAGAATATTATTCGAATTGGCGCAGTCGGTTAATCCACGGTCTTCGGCGCAAAATTAGCCTATATGTTTATGGGCAAGTCAATTTTACCTCGACCTCAGCACACTACCGTCAAATTACATGAATACCATCTTAAACATGTTTAATTACGATCAAAACCCTCAAAATGTCACTCTCTAGTACAGGGGTGGTCAACCTGCGGTCGTAGAAGGAAAAAAAGAACGTAATTCAATTAGTATGTGTTGGTGGCAGTCAACAAGAAAATTGAATTTAAGAATTGACTACAGAATTTTTGATATATTCTAGTCATTCTTGAATTTTTATTCTTGCTAGACGGGATTCAGTGAGACACCATTTCTCGGTTTTAATGTAGTCGTACCGCTCTTTGAAATCTGAGCCCCACAGTACAGATGTGATCAGCGGAGGAAAATGATGCACCGCATATCGAAATAAGAACTAGGAATCGTGTGCTCCTCACGAAAGAAATTTGTTTCTGGTACGTTTGGGAGATTCCAAAATCTTTCCACTATACCGACAATCCTAATGGGAGGTCAAGAAAAAACAACACGCAACAAAGTGACGATAATAACAATTGGCCCACCCGAAGATGCATCATCATTTATAACTTGCCCTAAACTTTCGAAAGCACTCCCTGCATCAACACAACCGACGAATCTGATCGCATTGGCTGAGAAAGGATAAATATTTGATAGTAATATGAGAGGCTACGAAATGACGAAATTCATTCGTGAATCGGAAATGTTTTTTGCGTCCTTTACTTTCCTTCGCGCGACCAATACCGTTCCCAGTAATTCAGTGGTTCCCAAACGGTGGAGAATTCCCCACTGGTGGGGAATAGACGCATTTGTTCAAAATTATATACAGGACAGTCAACATATTCACGGAGACACATGCACAATTACCGCTACCAGTTAACTGCTCTGGAATGTATGTATTAGGGATGGTGTGAACGCGAGGTTCACGTTCGCGTTCTGTGTGTGAACCTCGGAAATTTTGAGGTTCGCGTTCACAACAGAACCTTGGTAGGTTCTGCACTGTGAACCTTTTTCATATATTACAATTTTCACTTCATTATAACATCTTTGATTCAAATTTATTACATTTCAACGGCGAACCACTCTATGCATGGCACTGGCAGCATAAACAATCAACAATAAACGAGCATGCACCTTGACAATCTCAAAAATTTTACTTGCTTCTGAGACTGCCCAAGGCACACAG
>ATSW01001011.1:0-11488 GCA_000444245.1 Botryllus schlosseri
ACTCAGAAAGATGAAATTTGGACTATACACCGAGCAATAATAAGTATATATTGTATGTAAATCGCGCAGAGCGCGAAAAAATATTTCAGTCGACCGCAGCTTCGGTCGACCCCTTTCAGATTCTTTCACGCCCCCAGTTTGAGAACCACTGTCATAGATTAAAGCAAACAGGTACGCAGGTTCCCCACTAGCCACTTCCGGTATAATTGGTTGAATTGTATACCTGATCTGCAGTTTGACTCGTCGGATCCGTCGCTGCAGTCCCTCGTGCCATCGCAGACCCAGGAAACAGGAATACAAGGTCCGTATAATCCCCCAGAAGAGCAATGGTATAAAAATGATGCGCCGGCACAGAATCGCGAAGTCGCTGTAGGTGGGTAATTTTCAGAGCAACCAAAATAGCTTGATAATAGGGCGAAGTTCAATCGGAATTGTTAAATTATGTCTGAAACTCCCCAAAAACGTCACGGGGACAAATGGCGACAGGTTAAAGAAACTTACATCGATGTGAGCTAGAATATAATTTAAAGGCTGATGATCCATCTATAAGGCAGTGGTTCTCAACCTTTTTTTAGACACGCCCTCCTTTATGATAGTGAAAAGTTTCGCGCCCCCCTTATCGCCCTATCACTAAATCCAACCGGCATGCCAGCAAGCCCAACAGATTTTTTGATGGCACGGAAGGTTATGACTGTTGATGAGAGAATTAAAAAATATGAAATTAGGTCTATATGTTGAGAAACACGCGTGAACTGGATGTAAATCGCGCAGTAGGCGCGAAATTTTTTTTTCAGTTGACCGCTTCTTCGCCCCCCCCCCTTCAGATGCTTTCACGCCCCCCAGGTTGAGAACCACTGAGCTAAGGCACCTCATCGTTACCCGATTGCCAGACCATATTTGGCGCCGCTATCTCAATTATGGGTATTTCGGCACTGCTAGAAGATCATTAAATCGAAAGTTATTTTGTATTTTGATCTTCTTAGTTCTATAATTCATAATCTTGAAAAGACGTCTTGGTTATTATAAACAATGATTAGTATGTGAGTTATATTTTATACATAACAATTTTTAATTCTATACCTCAAGTATGCTATTGATGACTCTACCAAACCAATGCTGATATTCGTAGCCAATAGCGTATAAAATTTTGCAACGCTGCGCCGCTAAGTAACCCCACATGATGTTGACCGTTTATATCCCAAATAATTGTTTCTGGTCCTGATCCAAGTATATGAATTGGATATAGGTTGAAATATTCAGTATGATCTGTCTTCTGTCATTGAGTTAGTGCTGTTCTTTCGAATACAGTTCAATGGTTTACACATTGCTCAGTGGCGTTATAGTAAAAAGGGCCAGGGCCTATACACAATAGGTATTTGTGTTGTTCTATTCACACACAGTGGCGCTTATCGCCTCATAAGGCAGACTTACCATATTCTGGGATCCGGAAAGGAGGAAAGTTAGTTTTAGGAAATTGACCACTGCTGATTTCGGAGATATCTACTGGAAATCTTGTTGTGTTGGAATTACCAGCTTTTTACAATACTTTTGTGAAGTTGACTAAAAAAAAGGTGATCACTAGAGCGATGCCATTTGGACATGGCTAAAAAAGTCAAATTTTGTCAAAATTGTAACGCTAGGACAGAAAATTGTCAAAATTGTTTAAAGTCAAAATAATTTGAAAGAGGTCAAAATCTTTCGTTTCTCAAGTCCAAAAAATCGCCCTAGTCATCACTATGATTTGACTACCGCATGACCCGCTCGAACGTCCGCTTTAATGATTTCGCGTCATTTATCCCGGTTTTCAGTTGACCCTGTCCATTAGCCTATAGCTGTAAAGGGGGACGAATTTCCAATAAGGAGGACATTATTTTATTTCCTGAAAAAGGAGGACAAATTCTCCTAAAGGAGAACGTATGGTAAGCCTATCTTACGGTCATTTGCGCTGCGACAGTAGCCTAACTTCAGTAATCAGTATCTTCAGGCCTTTATAGTATTGCGAAGGACTATACCATGTTTGGCTCGCGCTCTTTCACCATATAGGTCTCGATCGTTTTTCATGGGCCCGCAACTTGATCTTCACTCCCGACTTTATGGCTCGACTCACCTTCACTCTTGGCTTTTGAAACACTGCTATGGAAGTGAGGTCAGCGATGAGACGCCCAGATGAACCTCCGGCACATAGAAGGTAGGCAGAACTGGGACTTGTCCCCACTTCCATTGGTATCATTTCAACTAACTTGCTTTCCCATAGCCACAATAATTGATTATGTTAGTATTACTAATATAATAACCTACTCAGCTCGTGCGTCTCGTTATAGGATTTGCTACGAAGTCGGCAAATAACGTAGGGCGCATTAAAAGATCGGAACTAATTACTTGGCATGCATCCAGTCTCGTCCTCGGCATCTTCACAGTCGGCTATTCCGTCGCACTGATACGATGACGGTAAACACGCTCCGTTAACTGAGCATGTGATTCCCGAACACCGACTTGTATTCCTATTGGCTCGAGTCACAATAACAGTTCCGGTAATGATACCTCCACAGATCATCGCCACCACTATGAAGATCGCCAGTCGTTTGCAAGCGAAATATCCGGTGGTGGAGTGCGATTTTCTCGGCACCGTGTTATGCTTGGAAAGTAAGAATAATAATTTAACCACAATCGGCCATTCCGTAAATGGGACCTTGCACTGAGTTTATCACCAGCGACTCACAGTGATTTATCCTGAATTGATTGGTCGAGGACTGTAAAGTGGCCTACCCCACAAATATGTGGAATTTTCGAAACTAGTTTTAAGTACAAAGCTATATTCAGCTAGCGCAATGGTTCGCAAACTTCTTTAGACACGCCCCCCTTTATGACAATGAAAAATTTCGCGCCTCCCCCTTATCATCATATGAAAAAATGCAACCAGAATGCCAGCAATCCCAATGGATAGTTGATAGTATGGAAGGTTGTGACTATGTTGAAGAGAGAATTCTCAAATATCAAATTCGGACCATACACTGAGCATGAGCAAATACTTTGAATTGGAGATGAATCGCGCCGAGCGCGAAAGTAAGTTCCAGTTGACCGCAGATTCGCGCCCCCTCGGATGCTTTCACGCCCCCCCCCCATTTCTAAGGGGAGCGCGCCCCCAGTTTGAAAATCACTGAGTTAGCGACGTGGTCAGTGTGGTTTGATTACTGACTATGCGTCACAAAACTTGTCAAAGGCAGGTGATGGTGGCGGAGTAACAGCCAGGGCCCTAGGCCTCCGAAACATAATCTATTATATAGGCTAGTTAAGCGTGGTCAAAGATAAGATATACGTTAGTTGTACTAATCGATCTAGTATACGATGGTTCTGAACCTGGGTTTGATCGAAACCCAGGTTTCCAGTGAGTCAACCTCAGGGGTTCAGCGGCGGCGGCAATTAGTCCTATGCGAGTTTGGCTTGGCAGATATGAAGAAGAAAAGCAGCGGCCTTTCGTGCAAAAAATAATACCAGAGAAAATTGATGCCTTTATCAACTTGAAACAGTGGACTCTTGAAAACAACTGATTAACTTGGCCTAGATCGATGGTTACCGAGCAATGGAAACTCAGTGTCAATGACTCATTAGCTTCACAGCGCTCCAATTCTTTGTAACGATACCCAAATAGCAATAGCCCATTTTCATCGTTAAGGGTGATTGGAGGGAGTTCCAGTGGTTCTAAGCCGCTAGCATCAACGATTACCGTAAGAACATTATATTTCCAATTGCAAGTGGCATTGAGAGTCCGTGCTGGAAGCAAACCGAGTGTCGCAGCATATGTTTACCCCAATTACCACATATACTACCAGGGGTGGGCAATTATTTTCCTCCGCGGGCAAAATGAGAAGTAGAAAATACGTTGTCGGGCTGAGTGAATTGTTTTTAGCTATATTCTCCAGCGTATTTTAATTTTATTTCTAAATTACATTGTTAATAAAAGCTGCTCAGTGAATGTGTTCATGTTTTAGTCCACGCGTCAACTTTCAAATTCCAAGCAAACGTTCGCGGGCCGCACTTTGCCAAGGTCTGTACTACAATACAATACAATATGAAGGTCGCGTGGAGCAGGTGCGCCGCAGAAGATATCGCGTTCAATATTTCGCAACGGGTTAAGAAATGCGAAAGCTGGAGCGGAATGGGTATTTGCAAAATATATTTTATTCCAGCTCCATAACGATGGCTTTCTGAAAAAAATAGCTGTGGCCTGTGGCCAAATTTTTTTTTTCGATCTGCGCTTCAATTTGAGACCACGTCATTTTTAGAATGCAGTGCCTCTTTAACACCTTAGCATAGGATCATAAAAATATGGACTCAAAGTAACGATACTGCGAATTTAATGAAAAATACGAATACGATTTCTAAAAAGGCGCGAATATATTTCATCTCTTGTGTCCAGCAAGCTTCAACGGTGGTCTTCTAAAATAGGCCTGACGCTCAAAAAAGTCAGATACCACTTTTCTAGATTAGGAAACGCCATGCCCCATCACTGCTAGATTACGAAAAGATATATCGGTAGATTGCGAAAAGGTAGTTCCAAACGTTTTGATGAGCCATATTTACTGTGATAAAACAGGTTATATGGGCGACAATGACGGTGAACGGAACCACACAATCCGCTACACAAATTATATTCACTGACACTTGCGTGAAAACATATTTGTCACTCCTCTACTTTGAGCAAAGCGCGACGAAAATTCAGGGCGCTTTAGGCTACTGAACTTTCGTGAAAATTAAATTTCTTGTAACTTCATAAAAGCAGCCCCAAAATTCCACAGCCATTCCTCTAATGGAGAAATATAATTCTCCTACTTGACATACTGAAAATAGCAAAAAGTAAGTTAAGTATTACGAAGTAGATGTAGCGGAAAATGAGATTTACTTGAAAAAGTAGAAGTACTTCGTTACTGACCACCTCTGCAGCCTTGCCATGCGAAACAGTATATGTTTACTTACTGGATACGCAGGGCTATCAATCACTTGGTCACCGATGAAGTCATTATTTCCATATGCACCATTACCGATGTCCTCGCTTCCGTGGAATATTGTATTTGGATTTCCGTTTCTCCGCCGAGGAGCGGGCAAATGGAAAGTAGAAGGGGACATGTCATTTCGCCCTGAATTCATCTATTTATGTGTGTCCGACTGTCCTTACTATATGCGTGCGTATAAAACATAGAGGACTCTATAGCCTACAATGTGCATTCAATCTCTAATAAAACACATGAAAAAAATTTCAAATCCTGCATAAGCTGGACTAAATTATATCGGCCTTTGGTAGGCTACTATGTTTGGTATGCTACCTCGTCAGTCATGGTAATTTTTTCGCATAAAAATGTAAGTTCGGTAAGCTTAACAATCCGTACTGGAATTCGCCATTCTTATCATCGAAATAAAAGCTCGCATTTCAAGCCTTGCTTTTGAGGGTGCAGGTAGTGGCTTGTTTCATCAATGAAGTGTAGGTACGTTTATTTCACATGGCGCGAAAATCGACAGCTATACCTAACCCATTATACATATCTCGGCAAAATGTTATTATGAAAGCTACGGAAAGCGGGATAAATTATTATAATACCTCCTTACGACAACGCATCAAGATGCAGCAACTGAAACCTGACTGTTCCTCTCACGATGCCCTATCGGCGTGTTAGAAGCCGAATCAAAAACCTCCATTCGGTATTGTTCATGCGGATTTGATCAATATGAAACCAGATCCGACTTCTATTGTTCATTTGTGAATTTGATATCGGCCGACCCCCCCACGCGATAAATGCGACTGAATATGCTGACAATCATTATGGGTCTGTATTAGCCTCCAAGCATTATCTACATAACATAGGCCGATATTAAACTGGATATAACCAAGAACGAAGGCAGAGGTGCTGAGCTGATAGTGGTCGGATTCGGAGAACCGTCTCACGAACTTTTAAGTGAACCGCCAAAATGGAATCCCACAACTGAGCCCATACCAGATAAGATGGCTGGGCAGTGGGCAGCGCTCGAGATTACCGGACCACACGATGTGATATAGCCTATCGACCTCGCCTTCCGACACATGCTTCCTCATTTTGACGCTTGAACTTTTTATATTAACTCGTATTGCTTATTCAGTGTGGACTCTGCAGTGTGCACGGCTGCACGCCTCTTCTTTACACCACGTCTAGGCTCAGGCGGGTGTACGATTTCAAAGACTACTCAACTCGCTTCAACACCATCCCACCGTTTCATCCTATTGCGATGATATGATTAATTTTGATAGGATAAAATTATTAAGAATAAACTCAACTCAAATTTTATACATGCACGCCAGAATCGATACTTGCAATTATCCAGCGGTACAAACGATTCCAAAATATGAGCTCTTTGTCAGAACGTCGCTGGCAATTGTGAATTCCCACCAATGCCACGCCATCCTCGAAAATAAAATCGTTCTAAACAACTAGGTTTTTTTGTCGACTCCAAACGCACATAAAAAGTTGTGACCCCCCCCCCTCCATCGATGACAGCTGGTAAATAATCACAAAATATCCTTACCGACAAGAATATATTCGAACAACCGCGCCTTCGCTTCACACTCAAACCGCAAGCAGTGCATCTCATTAAAACTTCGTGAGATAATGAGGGAAATAAATAGTTACACACCTACATTCTAATGTCAATGATCGCAGATAACGACATAAACTCGGTCTACGCGTTATCCCAAAATCAACATGGACCTTGGGTACGAGGACATGAACTCCGCGATGCAATATATGAAGTACAAGCAATGAGCACGACACGTGGCTGCAATGGGTTAGCACAAAGTACGAAGTACAGTTGGCTTTACGGTATTAATTCATTTTGAGTTTAAAATCCACCAGACACTACAAATGGCCAACAGGAGAGAAATGGCTCTATTACAGGATATTACTACGATTGTAAACACGCATCTTCCAGGTGGCACTAGTATAGAGAACAAAATATAATCGTAACGAAAATATCTACAGTTCCGAAAAAAAAACTATATTCACAAGTATGTATACTAGGGCTGTTCAAAAATAGCTTTTTTTCCTGAATCTTGATGGTTAAGTGATTAAATCGATGATAATTTTTGGATTATCCACCGATCTAGGATAATCCCCGAATCATCGAAGAAAAACTCCAATAGCTCCGCTTCTACGGGTTGGAATTGAGTCAAATTTGTTTTGCACCAGCTTTGAAGACAGCGCTACAATTTCATGGGGTTAACAGAAAAATCTGACAAAAATTTTTTTGCATCTTTGGGTAAATTCAAAATTTTCAAACTGTACGAAATCCGCGATTATTGGTTAGAATGAATTAAAATTTGGTGTGCGTCGTTTTTTAAGGCAACCTAACGATTTAATCACGTAACCAGCAAGATTCAGGAAAAAAAGTTGCGTTGCGTGCGTCATTAATTGGGACCAATTTGAACACGAGAAACGCGAAGCAACACTTTTCAGACACATTGAGGCGTGTCTATGGTTAAATAATGATCGCTATCATACAAAAGTGTGTCATAGATGAGCCCAATCGAGCATGTATCTGATATTTTTCAATTCCGTATCATAACACACCCTCTCCGGAATACCGTGAGTGAGCCACATCTTACGGAGCGCGCACAGCCTGGAATTATCCAAATAAAGAGGGTCACCACGACGCAGTCCCTTATCCGTTTCCCCGTGCCCGTCCAGGTACGGGGCTGTTATGAAAGTTCCGCGGTAGTGCTTATCGAGCAACACGACCGTACATTCTCGGACGCGCAGAAACAATCCCCGACCGGCGCCGCATGTCATCGCATGGTAAGTGCAGGCCCCAACCAGGCGTTTCTCGTCTTTGTCGGGGTGCGTCTGTTGGCAGCAGTAACTCTGCGAGCACAGCACGTCGCCGCAAATCAGACACATCGTGGGGTGCGGCTGCACCAACCAGCTCGCCGTAGTTGGGCGGCAATGGCACCAAGTCGGGTATTCTTGATAAATTCGGGTAAGATAATATGTCGCCTGATGAGAGTGATGGCTGTAGATTCGGATGACTCAACCACCTTCTCACAACCTGCAGGCCATCGTCAAAGTCCAGTATGGATGACAGATTTTCTGGTAAATCTAAATATTTCATCACGCAAGCGAATTCGTCAACCGCTTCATCAGCAGCGTCTACACAGGGGGCAACTCCCGTTAGATGCCTCAGGAACAAAGTGCAACACCGAAGAAAAGGCAGCATGCAGGTCTTCACAAGTTTTGAAAAGCCAACGCGTGACACGTTGTCAGAGAGTTGGTTCAATCCCGCTATCAAACGTACTGAATTGCAATTTACGACCAGATTTTCCACTGCGCTGGAACTGCCCACGTTGTCGCAGGTCAATTCCAGGTCGGCGACCTTCATCCGGACAAAAATCTGCACGAGCTGGGCAAGCGAGCAGAGCCGTAAAATTTTTCTTTCGAAGGAAATTACACCCGTCAATCCGGCACCATCTTTCTTCTCGTCCGCGCTGAACCAGAGGTAACAGAACACGCTAAAAACGTTGCAGTTCAACAGAGCCGGTAGCGACGCGTCCCCGTCGATGCAGTTGAACAGCTTTTCGAAAGTGTCGTCGTTTTGGGCGTGTGTATTTTTCAACGCGTACACCGTACCCAATACGCCTTCCAGTGCGGCGGATTGCCTCACCTGAAGCTTTGACAGGACCGATCCGTTTTCGAGTCTCAGGGCGTTTTCCGTACACGATAACGTTGTCACTGCCGACAGCCATAATGCCGATTGCCTAGACAGCATGTTGTTGTTCTGAAGATCAAGGGACGACTCCTTTAGTATGTCATAAACGAACTCATCGAAACTGTCTCTCAAATTCTCGGATTTATCGGCAGATTGATTGCTCGAAGTCGGCGATCCGTCAACCGACATGAACTCTTCTGGATCGTAAGAACTTGATTCTTTCTCATCATCTGGTATAACTACCGAAGAACTATCGAAAAATTGTTCTTCGGCACTGCACACATGCTTCAACCAATCATTTAGAGTGAGCGATTCGTCATCGATGACTTCCATGTCTGAAATATTCCTGTCCTGGTCATCTTGCGATCGACTCCTTTTCTGGTGAACGATACTTCGGCACATAAACGGTATCACAGTGTTGCTAAGTCGACTACAGAGAGGACATACAAATTCGCTGTCAGGCGGCTCGCTATAGCCGCGGTGGTGCCTGTGGCGGAACAGCCTCGAGTCGCTCGACGATTTACGAAATTGCTTGAAGCACTCGTAATGCATCGCGTGGCTGCAAGTGCTGCTGTGTATCCCAGTAGGAAAACTAATGTGAAGAAACGGATGATTCAACTCTTGCCGTTCAACGTAAGTACCCCTGCGTTGGACGCTTGATCTTTGGACAAACGCCGCCATGACCATTGCGCCGTCTGATGACGCAGAATCCTCTTGGCAAAGCATGCATGTGTGGGACTCTTCCGGCTGATTGGCCGCTTGCTCCTGTGCCGAAGCGTCCATGCACGTACGGTTCTGCGTCGCTTGAGGTATGGACACGGTCTCTTCTGCCGTCGGCAAGTCTTCTCCCAGCAAGTCCGGATTTTGTGACAAAAAGTTTTGTTGCATCGTTTTCATTTGCAAAAGCAACTTGGAACGCAGCTCCTGTGCTCTTTGCTTGCGTGCGTTTTGACCGGAACCTTCGGCCTTCACTTCCGTCTTGGGATACGACGGATGATCGACTGACGATCCGTGCTCGCGTGCCCCTCTCTTCAAATTAGTCATACTCTCGATTTCCGCAATCATCCACGCGACGAAATCTTTGTGAGAAGCGTGCGCTTCCATCGTCTCAAGCTTTTGCAAAAGGAACAGAATGCTTGCCTCGCAGCCCGATATGCATTTCGCCAAGAAATCAAACTTCGACGTCTCGTTCTGCATGTGGTGTTTACTTTCGACAACGGCCATCGCAATCAGGTACAACCCTCTGCGGACAATCTTGTCGTGACACATTTCGTTATCGCCGGCGACCACTTTCTGAAGAAATCCGGACATGAGAGAGATGAAGGTGTCGGAACACAAAATAAACGGGGTCTTACAGAATAACTTTGAAAACTTGGGCAATTTCGGCGGAATAAAAAACGTCGGGGAGTTTTGTGAAGATTTTCGTTTGATTATAGTCTGCTGTGCTTTGTCCTCGTCGGCAAAGCTGTATTGATATGCGTACGGGCAAAATTCGTTCAGGACATCTGCTTTTAACGAATACTTCCCGATAGAATTGGCGTTTGCCGGTTCGCGAAAATCTGCGACTTTGCGCAGTATCGGTTCCAAATCGACTTGGTCGGTTATATTCTCTGGTAGCACCTTCATGATTTTCGACCTCGGCTTTGTCTCAACAGCTAGAATGTGGATAATTTTCCTTTCGATACATGCAGTTTCGGTAACGTCGGACACACCGGGTATGTATCTTTCGCCGACGGCTGCGATCAGAATAGTGAATACCTCACTAGTCAACTTGGCGTATTGGTCTTGCGAGCATCCGTGGTTCAGAAAATTCATCTTGTACTGCAAGTTCACTAGAAAATGGTCAGGGTCCACAACTGATGCGCAGAACTGCATCATTTGAATATCCCGTTCATACGCTTCCTGTCTGCACCTGTAGTCCTTGTAGAACACGATCTGATTGACCAAAGATAGACCGTTGCGTTTCCACATTCCGCTGACCACCTGAGCATTCAGACTGAGACTCCGTAGACTGTATTCTTGCAGTCGAATCCCGAAGAGAGGATGTTCCATCAGACCTGCCAGCGACGGGTTCGATTTGATCTCTTGCCAATCGAAACCTTTGTTACTGAGTTCAACAAGGATTGCTACAATCAAGCGTGGAATCGGATAATGAGACGACACCGCTCTCGAACTTATGTCATAATCGATGCATTGATATTGCTGGCCGCCGTGTGATATTTTCTGAATTCCTGCGTTTTCAGAATCTTGCAAGTTTTTCAGACACATGAGGCAGAAGTGAAGCGCATCAAAAAGCAATCCCGTATCGCTGGATATCCATTTTAGCGAGCGCTTGATGATGGGATAAATTCTCATCATTAAAGTGATACTCGTCTCCCAGTCTGGTTCATGTTCAATGTGCGCGTCTGTCCTTCGGACCGTCTGATCCAATCCGTGGATAGACAGAAGCAATTGCAGAACGTACTTCAACCCGTTTAAAAATTCGCTTTTCAAAGCAGGGGTCCAGTCCGTTGGAATCACCGCAAATATGTACCGAAGATCGTGGAAGGTATATGCCATTCTGCGAATCGTATGCCGCATCTTTTTTCGATCAATTTTGATCGCTCGACACCAGTCAGGATCCAAACCGGCGTCGGGCTCTACATAAAACGTTTTCGTTAGGGAATGTAGGATTCGGCCGATCACATTTTCACGTTCGATGAGATACCTTGAAATCGACGGGACCGTGTACAGCTGAACGGATAACACCGCCACAGACTGAGAC
>ATSW01001012.1:0-17222 GCA_000444245.1 Botryllus schlosseri
GTCCTGGCATCCTCCGATAGGATAGCATAGTTCGATGCACCCTCGCACTTCCAGTACCCTGACTAATGCCGCGTAGCGTAAGTACGTTACGCTGATGCAAACACAACCGCTTACGGGTCCGATTTCGACAAAAGTCACCTTCAGAATAATCCCGTCACAAGTGTCAGAGTCCTGAACTCATTGTCAACACTCTGGAAACAAGATTTAAAGAACTAGCAAGTAATACAAAATGACTACTAGCTGTCACTAACATAACCATAATTACGTTACTATTATTGCTTTTGCTGATAATGCTTTGGAGGTTGTTGCGTATCTGTACACCTTATTACATTTATAGGACTGTTAAATTATCTCAGAAGAGTTATATAGAACCTAAGCAAAGTTTGAACTGTTTCAATTGGATATTTCCTATAAATATGTGAATGGCCCTGGTTTATATTGTTATACATGCCTACAACTAGGATTGTGTTTAAAACAAAAATCAATTTAAAACACACATGTTTAAAACATGGCCCTTGTTTAATACATGTTTTTTATTGTTTTTTTTTTGTTTTTTTCTACCCATGATATCCTAATGATGACGGAAACCTTCTAAAATGAAGATACAGTGATTACTGCGACTGCACGGCATGGAATGCTCGAAGAAAATTATTGTATTCAACGAATATTTTATTGAAAAAAAATCACTGAGCGGCTTCCACGGCACACTGAGCAGCATAGAGCAACAACTGCTTTACTTTTACGACATCATCGTCAATATTGTCCATAAATAAGTCATCCTGCATCATGGACGGAGTTATGAAATAGTCCAGCTCTTCAAGTCGACTGAATATACCATTTACACGACTCAAAAGAGTCGTAAGGTATGTATCATCATCGTCAGTTTCGCTGGGTACTTCCTCGGCTTCGCTGATTTCATCGATGACCTTCTCAGATTCTTCTTCCTCCACAAGTATTCTATTAAACTTCCTTAATAAGTCTTTCGATTTCTGACAGTCAGACTTTCCAAACAAATGTTGACCAAACAAATGGTAGACGAGCGAATTTGCATTTGCTGTTGCACTCCTGAGTATGCTTCATCATCCGCAAAATTGTCCTTCAACTTCCTTGACACAATAATTACATTTCGCCTTCTTTCGTACTTGTACAGGGGTACACTCGAAGAGCTTGTACAAACTTCTTGATATAAACTCCAGAGAGCATGCTTTCTCAGTCCGGTCCGCATACCATGTACTGGTTGCAGCGAAACAATATCCAGTATATTCACACAACAGAAAAACACAGCCAGACCTGTTCATTTGTGTTCGCTAAATGGTGGCCGTCGGACCATTGTCAAGACTCAAGAGCGTGACAATATCGCTTTTAATTTTACTATATGAAACAATGGAAGTCGGTGACGATCATGTTTACACCGACTGAAGTATTTATTCGGCCTATATCTATCGGTCTACCTCATCATGCAGAATTTTTATGGAGTAGGGCCATCATCATCAAAACATCCAATCGGTTCAAGTGATATACAGCCTGCATGTTATAGGCCGTATTGCTGAAGCGGTGACGATGTCGAGGGTTCCATTCCTACCATAGTGTATGCGTCGACTATTTTGTGTGCAAATCGCTTTATGATTTTCGAACATATCAAGACAGGTTACGATATAATTATATAACTTTTGGAAAAAAAAAACACAATTCTGTTTTTTTCTAAATTGCATTTGTTTAAAACAATGTTTAAAACATGTTTTAAACTAAGTGTTTTAAACAACCGTTTGTTTTAAATGCAACCCTACCTATAACAGAGTTAGCAACCGAGATCAACCACTATCAGTGTCAACAATGCTGTGGGATTGTGTCGGATTGCGATGTCGACATGTCATATCGCAGTCGGTAATCCCAAACGCAAACTACCATTCATCGAATTTCTAGTTGAATCCGCCTATATTTTTTATGAATGTGAGCATTAGAGTTGTCCAAAATAATGGAAAATCATGAAGATGCTTTGTGATAGTGTCTCATTCCATGGATTATGGATAAAAAAAAAAACGATGAGCCGGAAAGAAGCTCACATGAAAGCTGTTAATATTTCGGGCAAAGCGTTGGAAAGTAGCTGCCTAAGAATGGATGTGCCACCGACCATAGAACGGCGAGAAGACTAGTAATCACATAACCACGTCTCTTGATTGGGTATTCGGCTATGCTTCAACGATCATGACAGCAGCAGCTTGCTGATTAGGTGTTCAAGGCGTCTGCTACCCGCAGGGATTCTTAGAGCGCATTTTGGTAGGTTGATAGATGTTGATTTAAGATTAATTCAGGACATGTTGAGGTACGAAATACATGATGATTAAAAAACAGCTGCTTCACAAACACCTCTAAAGAATGGCCGCGTTATTGTCAAGGAAACGGCTGTAGCGCACGTGCCGTGTCTTCATTAAGCGAAAGCAAAGGCGCTTATGCGAACGAATTCCTCGGTTTAGAAGGGATCCATCATCAGTGAATACAAATATAAAGCTTGACTATGACACCATACTTTGTAGGATCTTATTGAACCCAAGTTGTAGTAGGCTATATAGTTGAAATATTGAACGCTTTATGGATCGACCGAATCAGCCAGTTACGTTTGGCAGTTATACCTAAAGCATATTGAATTCGCTTGTAAGTGTTGTCAAAGTCCTTAATGATGATGCAGAAAAGACTATGTTGGATATGATATCCAACTATGCGGGATACTAATTACTATGCAGCATGGTGTGTGCTATTCTTTACACCTCTATTCTGCGGGATCAATAAGGACTTTGAAATATCATATCCAGCATAGCCTGTGCTTACATTTACACCTCTTTTCTGAGTCATCATTAAGGACTACCACAACACTTACAGGTGAATTCAATTTGCTGTAAGCATCTGATAAGTGCCAAGCATAACCGGCTGATTCAGCCGATAAGTAGACGAGCCTTCAAAACATCATCTATATACTACAGCTTGACCCACAAAGATCACACAAAGTAGAGTGTCATTGTTAAGCTTAATATTCGTATTCAATGTTGATGGATCCCTTTTGAAACGAGGAATTCGTTCGCCACTTGTATAAGAGCCAATGCTTCCCCTCGACGAAAACACGGCATAGACCACAGCCGTTTCCTTCACAATAAGGCGGTCGTGCTGTAGAAGTTTTTAAGAAGCAGCTGTTGTTTGTGCATCGTGTATTTCGTACCTCAATATGTCCTGAATTCATCTTCAATCACATCTGCCAACCTACCAACAATGCGCGTTAAGATCCCGCTGGTAGTATACTCCGTTAGCACGCTGCTGCAGTCGTGACCATTGAAGCATAGCGGATTAGCCTATCACGAGCCGTGATTATGTGATTACTAATCTTCTCGCCGTTCTATGGTCGGTAGCACGCCCATTATTGGGCAGCTACATTCAAACGTAGTGACCGAAACCCTAATGGCTTTCCTGTGAGCTTCTTTCAGGCTCATTGTTTTTTTTTTATTATCAATGAATGAGACACTACCACGGAGCATTTTTAAGAATTTCCAAATTTCGGGGAACCCTAGTGGGCATGTTGGCGAAGGACTGTAACACGGACGAGATCAGACATACATACTTGATAGAGCGTTACTTCTTTTTTAATATGAGCCATATATCAGGAATTATTACAAAGACCCGCGTGAACTGGACCCATGCGATGTGAGCAACTTGTTGAAGTTTCCATGACAGTGGTTCTGTACATCCACTGGTAGTCAGAAAAGAAATATATTTTGTTTTACTCAAGTATTTTTCACCTACTCGCACTACTTACTCACGTGGTCACAATTTTACGCAAACAGTTGGTCAATAATACTTACATATAACTGACTTGAAATCGCTAGATCTACCTGATCTTGAGGTAAAATCGTTGACGTCTCCTCTATTTCTACCTGAGTACCTACGATGACAGCTTTTCTCTCATCTGCCGATAATTCGAATAATCTGCAATTCGCGAAACATTTAAAGTGGCATTTAATGAATATTTTCCAGGCTGGGATCAATGGAGCGCATGGAGTAGATGCAGTGTGACATGCGATGGTGGCGAGAGGATGAGTTTCAGAAGATGTCTTCACGCGGCGGGTTTGTGCAGCGGAGATTCAAAGAAGACTGAAAGTTGCAATCCACAGCCTTGCCCTTCGGGTAATTACTAGGGACAGTTTTTGTTGCAGTCAAATCCGCGGATAGTTGCATTTATTTTACGCAAAAGTTGCAGTGAAAAGTTGCATTTATTTTTCGCAATCAGTTGCGCAGAAGATCTGCATTCATGGACAAGATCCTTCAAATTATTACGGTATGAGATACTAGGATTGATCCGTATACAAGGCGCTGTAGCAAAACAACAAAATCAATAGCCTGAAAAAATGACCCAGTTAAAATGTAATTTTCGGAGGCCTGAATGTACGTCAAATTAGAAAGGACCTCCTATTTAAACGACAGTGAAATAATCAAGCGACCTAATTACAGAAAGTGACAAATATTTCTAGCAAAAACTTTGTTGCATGAATAATCGAAAAATGTTGCAATAAGTTACATGAAAAATCGAATCAGTTACAAAAACGTGCATGAAAAAAATGGAGAGAAGTAGCAAAAAGTGGCAATGTAAGAATCCTCGAAACAGCTAAAAACACCATACCACATAACTTCTGAGTATTTAGAAAGCTACCGGAAGCTGTAAAAATAAAGTTGCAAAAGTTGCAAAAACTTGCCCTAGTAATTACTCGTACTAAATTTTGGTGCCCGGGCTGTGGTATTCGCAATCGATCACATTGATGCAGTGATCGCCATATTTTATGGAGACTGGCCATGATTTGAAATTTTGATAGGCATTGCGTCGAAGACATCACCACGTATTGATTGCAATAATCACATATGAAAAACGGCTGTACAAATCCCATGCAGTGAATTCGGCTCAGTTGAACGATCAGAGTCTTCACATTTTTCGCGTAGTGTGATGTTATTTTCAAGAAAACGAGCAATTTTTCAAATTGACTGATTTTGAACTAATATTGAGTGTCCTGCTGGCCTTGACTGACCAGGTCAGGAACCATTGTAATGGTGCGTTGCTTCTTTTGCGATTTTTGATAATAATATGGTAATTGGCCTATGAAGACTCACGTGATTTCTGCCTATGCGCTCCAGATTCCGATGTGAAGCAGAAGTTGAATTTTCTGTGGTAGTGATTACCTATAGCAAGGGGTTGTCAGTAACGAGGTCATTTGACTTTTTCGAAGTACCAAAGAAGCTTTTCTCCACTTTCAATACTTACGTCAGTGGTTATGGTTTTCCACTTCTGAAATTGATATTTACCAGTTTACGTTTTAGGCAAAATGTCGCCAAGAACACTATTTTGCTTACTTAGAAGTCGTTACTTTTACCAGTATAATAAGTTAAAATTGACTGCGGTACTTGTAGTCTACGTGAGTAGCAAGTATGACTACTTTTACCACGTCTGCCGTTATCGCGATGTTTTTGCATTTGATGACACATATAAAATTACATTGTGAATATGTGTTCAGGATGGGGTCAATGGAGTGTATGGAGAAGTTGTAGTGCTACTTGCGGCGGTGGTTCGAGGACGAGTTCCAGAAGTTGTCGTCCATCCGCGGGTTCGTGCACTGGAGCTTCGACGAAGACTGAAACGTGCAATCCACAAGACTGCCCTTCAGGTAATTTTCTGAACAATGGTTTAATGTGCTGGGCGTTGTGGTCGGCGTCCGGCCATATGTTCCGATTTAAGACGGTCATAAAACTTCCGAAATAAAACGAACCCCTATATTATTGTCTGTACACTGTACTGAACAGACAACCAATATATCGCCAGAAAGGCGATGTTGCGGCGTGCTGTGCTGCGCCAAGGCATTGTGTGTTTATTGCTATAACATGTTTTATATCGATTGCTTGGGGAAGCGAGTGGCGCAGTTGATTACGCCAACGGAAGTGGGTTCGATCATAAATCGCAGAAATTCGTGACTAAGTCGGCAACTACATCGCTTATATTTATAGATCGCTATCAAACTATTTTAAGCAACGTGTTTGGACTAGAGGTCGACCGATATTGATTTTTACAGGCCGATACCGATACCGATATATCGGCACACTCACAGGCCGATAACCGATATCATAGGCCGATATTATTATGGAAAGAGCAGAGAACAATTTCACCAAAAATATTATATATTAGGCAACTTGGCACTTGTTCATGCCATAGAAAGCTGAACAAACGAGAAAGCTGATATTGAAAAGAATTATTGCTTAATTGTGCACATTCGTCGAAAATTGGTATAACCCGAAAAACAAAACATAATACAGAATTGCAGATCAGTACAGAAAGGGTAGATTGTAATGCAGGAAGCATAGTTTCTCCGCATGCTCACCCAGTTAAATTCGTCCTGCAAGGGTACATCTGTCATGTCATCATCACTCTTTACGTCGTCGATTTCTTGAGATTGAGAAGACGGAGCATTGAATTTCCAATAATTTTGAATTTTTTTAAAATATAAAATATCGGTCGCAATATCGGCCTTCATTGGCCGATATCGATAATCGGGAAAGCTCTAAATATCGGCCTCGATAATCGGCCATTTCGATAATCGGTCGATCTCGAGTTTGGACTCGAAATATGGGCCAACTATCTCCTTAGCTGGGTGTACTGTGGTTGGCTTTACAGTATTACTATACTAAAGACATTGCGTCAGTATGCATTGCCTGTAGAATTTTGTATTTTGGCGTGAAATAACGCGATTTGAAAATCTCTGTTGACCGTTTGGGAAGTGAGGATGCCATATTATGTACAGTATAAACACATCTTACCAACACTTAACTTGTAAATAATTATTTCGTGTAACTGTAATTTAGTGATTTTGTAATGGAATGCATGTGGCACCCCCTACATGGGTCGACGATGTCTTTGCTGTTGGTTCAGTAAACCCCGAAATTTGCAACATGATTGAAAACTTCGTAAAAGATTTCAGAGCTCACATCAGCAGATTGACCATACGAAAAAACATGCCCTAGGACCTAAGGTGCAATTTTCTTTAATTGCCTGTAAGCTGTAAGTTACTTAATCAATGGATATGCATTTTCATACCAAGATATTTCTATTTAGAGATGATTTGTTGTGGTTTGTAGAAATGATGAAAAACTGGAATAGGAGCGTCAATCAGTTTGGAATCGCAAAGTTAGCTCTTATTACTGAGTTGAGGTGGCTGTGACTTCAAATACAGTAACTTATACACAGCTTATGGTTCTTGAAGCAAAACTAGACCAAGAATACCTTTATTTTAACTTACTTAAAGTAAAAACTGAGGACGTTACTTTTGATTTTACTTGAGTACCAGCGATGACTACGTTGACCATCTCTGTCGAGATCTCGATGCGTTTGTAATCGTGTAAGTATTAGAAGTTCAATGCGGATTTTGTTTTCAGGTTGGGGTCAATGGAGCGTGTGGAGAAGTTGTAGTTTGACATGTGGTGGTGGGACGCGAACGAGTTCCAGAAGTTGTCGTTCAGCAGCGGGTTCGTGCACTGGAAGTTCAACGAAAACTGAAATGTGCAATCCACAGCGTTGCCCTTCTGGTAATTTTCTTGAACACGGTTTTCATGTTAGCGCTGTGTTCAGCGGCCAGTCGAAATTTTTACGTTTGAAAATTGCTCAAAAATTCTGCCGAAATGATATGAAACGAGTTGCGCTTAGCATATGAGGATTGCAAACTAATTTATCAGAACTTGAACTGATATTAGGGGTCAGAGGGAGCTATACACGATCAAACAGGACGCTCAAACACAGACAAGTTGAGCAGCACTGTAATAGAGCGGAGCGGCGCTTGGGAATTATTATCTATTGGACGACCAGGGCCCACCAGAGCTGTTCCTATAATTGCTCTCTAAATTCTGATGTAAAGCAGTCGTTGTAGAGTCTAGGGCAGTGAAGACCCATCCAGGGGTGGTCATTAACGAAGTACTGCTACTTATCCGAAGTACTTCAGTAGCTTTTGTATCCCTGCGCAGAGTTATCATATCTTAAGAGGCTAAATGTAGGACACTTTGTACAGTTCACATAAAGAGACATAAAAATGCGACTTTATACAGATACTGTTGATCAAATGGTAGGTGAACTGAAGATGGTCAACTTACAACATCGCTACCTCAAAATCCTGCTTTTAACGGACTGTTTCCGCTGGATTGACTCATTTTTGCAGTCAAGCCATTTGTAATCGTATTTGTATAGTCACCTGACACTCAAAGCAAAAAGGGACGGGTTAAAAAAGAGGACATTTGGTTCGTTATCGGAGGACATGTTTGTTTTAATGATAAAAGAGGACATAGGAGATATGGTGTCCCTACTCAAGTGGTTATGATTTTCAACTACTCAAACATTTTTCTAACGGCTTATCATTTTTGGTAAATATGTAGTCAAATAATACTTACATTTTTACTTAAATGGAACACTCCATCTCTATTGAGTAGCAACGATAACTACGTTTTCACATCCGCCGATATCTTGATGTATTTGCAATTGACCAAACATTTGAAGGGAAATTGCGAGTAACACTGGTCGACATTTTTCAACTTTTTTTGTTTGTTTGTTTTTTCAGTACGAATAATTGAGTTTACTTAATTTGACGATGCTGATTTCGAATTTGACATCAGAATTCACTCATCACGTCACAGTTTTTTGAAAATATCGATTGAAAATTTTACTAAAAAACGCCTGTATTAAGGGCGCTTTTGCCTGTTTAGGCCGTATATGGTGCGAAACACATCCTATAAAGCTCTCAACTTATTCTATTGGATTTTAGGCTTTACTATCTTGAACTGAGCCCTACAAATAATAAGGATACTTAGTATTTCATAGAAATTTGGATGCAACGAAATCAGTGAAAATTTACACGTATGAGTAATTTTAGTACTATATTCAAAATTTGAGATAAAATGTTTCATATCCTCGTAAGACCCGTTGATGCCAGTTGCACTAGCTACAGGAATAGAAGCGCATTCATTTGTATTGAGCGACAAAACATCTTTTAGGCTTGGTGCATGAATAAAGTGGCGCAATTATCTAATTCCCAAAATGTCTCTCCGAGACCTTGAACATCGACACAATAGACTAAAGAAGGTTCGGAGGCAAAGAAGCGTGTGTGTTCGCTCTCACGATGCATATATCAAGCAAAAATGGTATCAGTGCCAAACAGATGTTTGGCTTTTAATCTTGAACTTACAATAAGATCAAACTCGCATGGCAAATTCAAATTTATGGCAAAGTTATTTAGTTCCGCTTGATTCAAATTTATATAGCTGCTGATCACCATCACACTCATACTGAGATCATTTTTCAGACAAAGTCTCTTCACCGAGACGATCTTTTTCAACTGTTGGGTAAACTTTTGAAGTCGGTGTAATTGTGACATCTGGCCAATTAGGAATCGGTAGTATTGCGCAAGTCAAATTGGGTATTGAAATTTATGCTCATTTTTGACATTGAATAAAAAAAACATGAGAAAAAGGTGGCAGTCTGATTTCAAAGACTACTTCAATTCGTTTCGAGGCCTTCCTATCTTTTCATCGTGCCGCAGTCTTGTGATGTTTTCAAAGAAAGGAAATATTATTAACTTGATACTGATCGCAAAAACTAGGCTTAGAATACTTACTTTTTTACATATTTACAAAAATATACTTTTACTTCTACCTGCGTAGAAATTGGCACCTTTACTTCTTTTACCACTTGAGTACATATGGTAAGTACTTTAATCACCTCTGATGTCGTCACAATGGTTATAACTATGACCCGACAGCATGGAATACTTCGCTGAACAGGCTGTTTTAGTACCGTAATGCAAAATTTTAAATCACAGATTATAAAAATCTTGATGTGACAAAATAAAAGCGAGTTCATATTCGTAATCAGCGTACGAAAATTGATTATTGGGTCACGATTTTAGCCAGAAAGCAAAAATCATGTCGACTAGTCTACTGTTTTCAGGTTGGGATCAATGGAGCGCATGGATTAGTTGTAGTGTCACATGCGGCGGAGGGACGAGGACGAGTTTCAGAAGATGTAGTCCAGCAGCGGGTTCGTGCACTGGAGCATCAATGAAGACTGAAATGTGTAACCCACAACGTTGCGCCTCTGGTAATTTCTTGGATAAGTATTTCAAACTGGTGCTGTGGGCGGCGGCCGGTCATAATTCGTAGAAAGCAATGTGTTTATACACACGTTTTGGACCGATGATCCGTAAAATTAGATCTTGTTTCAGAGTCTTCTTATTCGTTAAATCCGTGATTCGCAACGTGGGCAAAATCGTCCCATAATGTTGGCAATTTGAGCACCCAGGAGGAGTAATACCTTAAGGGGCGAGTGGGGGCGAAATGGTTAGAACGTCCAGTGTCATGAGCATTTAGTTAAATCAGCGAAAATGCATGAGAAGAGAGCTTAAGCTGCATATTATGCTAAAGTTTCCCTACAAATAAGTCAACTTCGGAAAGTAGACGTGGAAACCGGTTTTCCGAGCACCTACTTGGTAAAATGAACTCTTTCTGATTCAATTCACCTGCGATCAAAGTTAGGTGAATAAATTTCCCATTTTCATATTCTTTTTCCGGATCCTTGAATATGGAAAGGGGCAGAAAATTGTTTCGGGCATGATAAGGGGGCGATGAGTCGAAAATGGTTGGGAAACACTCAGTTCAATCGTCACAAATATATGTTCCTTTGACATTTTATCTATGGGCCTTCGGATCCTCGACTGTGGAGATGTGCATTATTGCGTCAAATGATATCATGTCACGCAGCTCTATCTACCATTTGAATATGCGCCGACCGTGCCCAAATTAACTTTGAGAAATCATTATTTCTTATATAATCGCACTAATGATTCGCTTTCTGTATTGATATGGGTATCTCATTATGAATGAGTTGAGACCAAAGTTATGAATTATTTGCACTGCTCATGCATAGAGGACGAATCTATAACGCACTCCTGAAGCGTTATTTCCAAGTGCAGTACTAAAAGTTGGGTTTCTAATCGAAAGTAGGCATGCACAACGACTGTCAGATTGAGGTGGAGTATCGCTACAGACACATGGTCTGAAATGCTAGATAGAGCCCTGATATTATTGTATATTGTGCTGAAGAAATGGTACTTGGAGGGCAGGGACATCGAATCATGCAGGGACTTGATTGAACTTTTTCTTAGTATATTTCACCCTTGGGGCGTGAAAGCATCTGAAAGTGGGCGATAAGCTGAAAATTTTTTCCACGCTCCGCGCGATTTACACCCAATTCCTAATTATTGCTCTGTATTTAGTCTCAATTTCATATTTGAAAATATCTCATCCATAGTCCTAAGCTTCCGTGCCATCAAACTTTCCACTAGGTTTGCTGGCATCCTGGTTGCGTTTTCTTATATGACGATAAGGAGAGGGGCGAAATCTATCACCAGTATAAGGACAAGGGCGTGTCTCAAAAAGTTTGAGGACCACTGCTCTAAGGAAAATACTTCCTGTGTTATTTTTCAAGGTAAATTTCTTTTCTCAATCTCAAGGCCCACGCAGTTTAAAAGGTTTCAACTGCTAAAAATCACAGAAATCCTAAACGAGATTGACATAATTCGGATCACGAGTGTGATTTCAGATTGGCCACTCCAGTTTTAATTATTATACTCCAGTTTTAATTATTTTAGTTATGTTCTTATAAAAACGATTCGCGCGTGTATTAGGTAGATTCGTTCTCTGTATGCGTAGAATTCGAGTATTTATATTTTATCGACAAATAGTATAAGCATGTTTGAAGCTAACATGGTTATGATTCTGTCAGCTTTGTGCGTCTTAGAACTGAACCAAAAGTGGAATTAGTAAATATATGAACAGTTCGCCGCTCACATTTAAATTTCAATCCTGCTCTAAGAATCGGAACAAGCGACCATCATCTCTATAGTTTTGACAAATTGGTTATTGAGGTCGACCAGCCAAAGAAATCTCGCCACTGTTTCTGACGCGTGTACGATATCATCAAAGCAATGTTTGTTTTAAATGAGCATATATATTATATCCGTGTCCTCACTATATAATGAAATACCAATATTGGGTTTTGGTTTATAATTCACTATTTTATATAGTGCGGCCCGCGAATGGATTCAGATGTTGAATGCGGTCAGCGAGCTCAAAAGTTTGCCCACCCCTGTATTACAGTGACCATGCCCTTTACGCATTGTCCATCACAACACAGATATTTGTTCAGTTCAGTTTCATTGAGTTGATACAGTTCGGCATTCTCAACTTCTTGCAGTGCAGTATCTTTTCGGCTTTCATCGGACGACTTTCAAGCACGCGCATGTACTCTTAAGACATTTCCTACTGCATGCGTCCGTCTCCGCTGGCGACTTTTTTGAGATCGTGGCTTACTTTGTTTCTGGGCCTTTTCAATACACTGTTTGTACACCGGCGTCGGCGATGAGGAGCCCGTATAACGTTTGACTCATAGAAGTTGGCCCGAACCGGCATCCGAACAACTGTCATTGGTGTCGTGACGCTGGCACTCACCCAACTGTGCCGCTCGCTTCCCCTGTAAATGATCATAACAATAGAAACACTATGATCACCAAAATTAACAACAACAACAGCAACAACAGTTAGCGAACGCGGCCGATATTGCAAGAAGCAAATTTTCGGATGAGGTGTTGCGGGACAAGGATTACCTATATACTTAAATGCAATTGCAATTACTAAATAAGTTGGAGCGATATTACAATTTGTCTTTGATTTCAGAATGGGGTCAATGGAGCGCATGGAGTAGTTGCAGTGAGACATGTGGTGACGGGAAGAGGACACGTTCCAGAATATGCTATTCAGCAACTGGTTTATGCACCGGAACTTCAACGAAGACCGATACTTGCAATATACAACCTTGTCTTCCTGGTAATTGCATGAACAAAAGTCCCAATTTGAAATTTTAGGAGTGAATAGTATGGTATGGTATGGAACGGAACATTTCTATATTCACAGCTATCCCACTCGTTACTTGTAAATTTCCATGCCATATCATGAAAAATACGACACAGTTACAGAAGTAAGGTAATGTATTTGCTTAGCATTACCAATTGGCCGTCACAACTGCACGATTCATCAAACACTATCAGTTTCCGCAATCGATAGCACATTTCACTGTGCTGCGAATATTCAATTGTTATAGCGAATGTTGAGTGAGGCAGATTCGTCTGTGCCTTACCTGACTATTGTTTGTCTGCGCTGTCATGGTACGTAATAAAGTTGAATTTTACATTCCATCGTGAATATGAGGGGTTTCCGTTGCCCCCTTCAAGTCGATCTAGCGCAGTCCTGCGTATTGTGCGGCCAACGGGCAAAATGCTGCCGCGAAAAGTTCCTTGAAAATCGATTTATTGGTGTTCATGCGAGGACAACAACTACTGTATAAACCGATCCACAAATGCGTTTACTTTGAAGTGTAGTTGACTTATGTACCGTGAACACGTAGCTTACGTACGTCATGAGTGTAATACAGTTTCAAAATAAAGCCAATATAGCAATTTATTCCATAAAAATTACCGTTACATGTCACTGTTTCCATATTACAGTTCCTATATCGTTTGTTGCCAAGTCTGTGCTTTAAACTGGTACGTCATACGTTTCCAATTCCTGATTCGTGAAATAATGCAATTAGTGCACTTGATTAGCGGGCATCCTGACTCACAAACGGAGGTTAATCTCGGCTCGTCCTCTCCCTCTCGTCCGTGGAGGCGGTGTCTTCAAAAATCC
Source organism: Botryllus schlosseri (assembly GCA_000444245.1). Taxonomy (NCBI): domain Eukaryota; kingdom Metazoa; phylum Chordata; class Ascidiacea; order Stolidobranchia; family Styelidae; genus Botryllus; species Botryllus schlosseri. The sequence goes on from ATSW01001012.1 coordinate 13,801, forward strand.
TAGAAGTGTACCATGCTACAAGTCAGCAGCTCCGGAATTAGAATAAAGAAAATTGGCCGGGTGCAAATTACCATTGTAGTCGACACACGCCATATGAATACCATAAACAAACGAAATCACTCACACACGATATTATGACAAGCAGTGAAAGATGCCGCTGCGGTCCTACATATTAAAAAGATTTTGGCACTAAATATATGATTACTGAATCCAGCCGTGAAACGTTCTTTTTATTTTATGCTGAGCACTGAGAAAGTATCCGTGTTTAAGGAATTAATTTAAAGTCGGCATTATGAAAAGATATGCAATGAATACATGGACGCGGCTGATGCGGACCTACTAGCGAAGCTTTCGCAAAGCACCAAGGTTGCTTTACCAAGCCACGCAGGGCTAGGGATGCATCCTAATATCAACGCATCCATTTAGCAACGTCGGGTAACTTTGTAATTCACTGCTTTCATTTTAGAAATAAACATTTTGCCCACCGGGAAGAACAATTTCTCACCCCTTATCTTGTGCCATGCTTTTTTATCCGAACTGACACAGCATTTTTCTGAATATATTAACAATATATTCATGTTGTTTTCTGCTAATCCTGACATTATTGTCAAATATTGCCTACTAATAATTGGTCATTTTTCACTACAATTCTCTTTTTACCTGTTTTCAATACATCAATGTACAATTGAATGGTATATTCGCATTGGAATGAACCCGAATATTTCGACTCATTTCAATATGACAATACTATTCAATTGTTTTTTGAAATTCTGTACCTCCAAGAAGCTCTTCAAATAATACATCGGTTTTGAAAGGTAATATACGTCCCCTACGATGACCTTCCTGTACAGAGAACTTCGAATTCTTGAAATCATTCATATGATGTAGGCAGGGGAGTCAAATATACGGCCTGCGGGCCGCATCCGGTGCGCCAGACGATTTCATCCGGCTTGCGAAGCAATTATGAGTATAAATTTAAAAATGCTTGTATTATCCAGCAAATTTGTAGCAAATGTTGAGATTTTTTGGCGGGAAAAACTTCCAATAAATAGTCCCTCAAGAGAGTAAATATATTCTAGTCTCGTTATGCAGTGAAATGGCTTGTATCATTATCGAAGAAAGCAATTAAAACTCATTATGCAAAAGAGAAGCTGAAAGTCTGAATGTGTTTTGTGTCTTCAGTCAGCTCAGTGGCACATCGCATTTATGCTCCCATATCAAAGATAGATGCATTTTATCAAGAAAGAGAACAATGTTCGATGTCATAAGTTGTGAGAAACAAAAAGATCTGCTGCTCCATTGCTAAGTAATGCCAAGATCCAATTACTTGAAACTGCCAAGTCATATAGGCTATTGTGAACGACTTTACACCATCATGCCATCCAGATAAAGCTGATGGAAGACGAGTACTGCTGTATTGAAGGAAATAAATTTCAGCAATTTGAAATAGCCTATCAACGAATATGGAATGATTGCGTTCACCGCAGAGATCTGGACTGATATCACTGACAGAAAGGGAAAGAACCAGCGTACACCGGCTTTTTGATCACCTTGCATAAAGAAGCAGGGTGGCAAGATATGAAAAATTAGGATCCAATACCATTCAAAAAACGAAAAACTGAAAATCTCGTAATTTCAGTCCGTCAAAAGATTATTTCGCTTCTTACACCGATCGACATTGACTTTTCCTTCAATAGCAGCATCTAATGCTGCCAGTGAGTGACTATTTAGTACATGATACAATATCGTTACAGAGAAAAGGTCAGCCATGTCATCTTTCATCCTGGAATCAATAGTTACATAGAACAGTTCATGGAAATTAACCGCTTGCTAAGTCTAGGTTGGTATGATTACTTCAGATAAAGGTTGGGCTTGGTGTCTTTGAGTTTTTAATTTATTGTTTGTTTTGTTCCAATCTATACACCGACCTGTGAATTTGAAACTTAATGTTATGTTGTTTTGTTTCAATTCTCAATTACAAGCTATGAGTTTTTATTTTGCAATATAACCTTTACATGAATAGCATAATCCACTGTTTATGTAGTTGAATATAGAAATAGGTACTGGCAGTGGCAGATGATTATTATCGGAGTTTTTCGGATCGGTTATTGCTCATTTCTAGAATCCCGATCCGGAGTCGGATCGGAGTCGGACTACAGAATTTGTCGATCTGCTCCGCACTATAGTACATAGGCCAGAGGTCTCAAACTCAAATGTGCTCGCGGGCCGATTTCCTAGTTTACGATGACGCCGCGGGCCGCAGCATCGATAATAGGGATATTCGATATATAATTTCCAAGTAGGCCTTATTTGACGGGACCTTGCTGACAGGCATTCCACAAACATCGTGGAAATGTAATTTACTATTGTATTGTCTACGCTTGACACGGAAAAAAATCAGAATATTTGAGCGGTGTAGCCTAATCCTGGTTTTGATATAGTAGTGATAAGTATAGAGTATATTGATACTGTCATTGCCAAAGTCAAATTAAATCAGCGTTAGATTCTGCCTTCGATTATTTATTGAAAAATATCTATAACAACTTGAATATAATCATTATTGAGCAATAGTAATAGCATTGCTTCTTAGCCTTTTTTCGCGGTCGTACCCCTTGTGCTTCCAATGAGATTTCTTGTAGCCCCTGACAATTTTCAACACATCTTCTGATGGAAGGCTACCTACACAAAATATCAGAACGCCCATTCACATAATATTGCGCATAACACGAAGATATATTACAGTTGAATAAATTCCCCAAGGAAATATTCCACAGCAAATAGACCTGATTCCACAATGCATCTCGTACATCCTGATGTGGTGCTTCGTACCACAATGGGGTCGACGGAACCTGGTTGAGAACTCATGCAATAGAAATGTCCAATCGGCGCAGAATTCATTATGTTACATCTGTAAAGCGTACTACTACGTTACTCGCCACCGATAATAACATGGATAAAGAGAACAAACAACACCCAGCATGTAACCAACTATACTGACCTGATTAGATAACTATATACGCTACGCAACGCAAGCTACAACCTTTTGACATATTACTATTCTCCATGACAGTTTCATAGATTGTTGCGTCCGTAGGATTATCAAGTCACCATTCCGAGTCGCAAGTCCTTCTCTTACTTGTATTTTAACGTTTGACCCGAATCAAATCGACTTATTTTTATTCAATCACCCAGTCAATCCGAAATCGAGTAATTTTACGAGAAGGTCGCACAAACCAAATCACAATTTTCAGTCACGAATCATCAACGGGTCATGTGACGTAATGGCTGGTCTTCTGCCGCGTGGTAGCTTTAAAAAGTGATGTGATAGTGGAGTTAGTTGAAATTTCAGTGATTTTTATAGTAGTTTTATGGTGAACTTACGTTCCTATATCTAAAATAGATGTATGGCACTTGAATATATT
>ATSW01001014.1:0-12060 GCA_000444245.1 Botryllus schlosseri
GTGCCTGGCAGTCTCAGCCTCCGTGACTGGCAATACGTTGATTGTATTAGGTTTTATTTTAGTGCTCTGTGTGACTAGTAAATCAATTTAGAATGTGGTAAAGATCTTTACTCACATTGGCTTTAGCACTGCAACAACTTATCAATGAACGCAATTCAAACAAAGCAACCCATATTATATGAAGTTCATGTGAGGTTGTGGGTCACACAACGCTGTACACAGTGTACTGTACATTATCATCCTTTATGGTACGATCAAGAAATATTGCCCCCTGAGCGTTTCCTTCAACGTCGAAATCGCTGGAGCCCAGGTCAAGAACCGCCGGTTTAAACGGTATTTTTGTGAGTTGGTAATTAAGCACTATAAAATAGTCATCGGTAGGGCAAGTTTTTGTTGCACTAAAATCGCGAGAAAGTTGCACTTAATTTTGACAAAAGTTGCTTTTATAATTGTTGTTGTATTACTAGGGTATGAGATACTCGAAAGGGTCTGTTGTGTATCACCTAGTTCCTGCGGAGATGTCAAATTTGTTACTTTGCCATTTCACGGACATTCTGGCGAGACCACTAACAATTATATTTTTCCCGGTACACCGCAAGAAAATTGCGCAATGCAGGAATAATTTTCCCCAAAAAATACAAACAGCACAGCGATAATCCCCTCCCCCCTAAAACTAGTCAATAACTCACCCCAAACCCCCTAGGTCTGCAAGCTTGAGCCAAGGTGTTGCGGTAAAACTCATTCTTGGCGACTTCAACAAAATCAAGAGCCTGAATAAGGTGACCCAGTGGAAATGTAATTTCCGGCGGTCTCGTCTGGTTGTTCACGAGATAGGGGACTATCTCAAATTTAAACGACAGAATTACCAAAGCGATCTATTTACATATTGTTCGGACACGGTCATGCTTGGCAGGGGTAGTTGAACTTATTGCTTGCAAGCCATTGTGTCATAGATAACACAGTGAGATGCAGGTAACCCCTCATGTAGCTCTTTGCTATGCAAATCAAAGAGAATAGAACCATACTGGAAATAGTTTATAGCATGTTTTTAAATCACTCCTTTACATTTTGACGCAATATTTGATGAAACTTGCAGTAAAAATTTGTATGAAAAAAGTGAAAAGTTGCACTATAAAATCCCTCCGAACAGCTTGAAACATTGTACGTATCTAGGAAGCAGTCGGAAGCTGTAAAAAAAAGTTGCAAAAACTTGCCCTAGTCATCGTCATGAAATACAAAATTTGTAGGCAGTGACTCTGTTTGCCCAGCCCACTACCCATTGCGTGTTGGATTCCCGAATCCCCGCCATCCTGGAATTTACCCCGTTTTTTCCTCTGTTATTTGTGCAGATATTAAGTGAAAAGCTGCACGAGCTCCAGGAGATGCAAGTAAACACGCAGTCGAAGATCGAACAGTACAAAAGGCAATATCTGCAAATGTCTCACAGAGTGTTGAAGGTGAGGTTTGGACTGTCTTGCGCCGATGCTGCTAGAAACGGGGATTTTCAACCTGGGGGTCATCTGTAGTGAATTGAATCATTACCCGACTCAAGTCGCAATTTTTCCTGGACTCGAGTTCTTTTCTGAAAAATGGAAGTGACTCGACTTGAGACAATTTCTGTACTGACTCGACTGGAACCCTAGTCATTGCGTGTGACTCGAACAAGTCATACGAAGCGACAAATTCTGTATGACTTGTTCGAGTCTCGTATATCAGGACCTATAATTGAAAAATAATCCCAGAAACTGTCTTTTATCTGTTTGAAGAAACATGTTTACAGTGAGAAAAACGAGTGTAGTATGAATCCGGGGCCTCCAGTACCAACAAATAGCTTCAAATAACTGAGTTGAACGTGACTCGAGTTGAGTCTAGTTCTAGTCTCATTCGGAGAAGCCTGTGCAGCGATAATTTTAATTCTAATCTACTTTCTTGGAAAATTGTGATGCTACACTTCCAGTTCTAGTCTCATTCGGAGAAGCCTGTGTAGCGATAATTTTAATTCTAATTCAATTTCGGAAAAACGTGTGTAGCTACCAGGGCTTTGGAGCAGCCGTAAATTTAAACTGCTCCAGCTCCGGCTCCGGAGCTTTCTTCTATCATACACTAGCTCCGGCTCCAGCTCTGGAGACGCATTATTACCACTGCTCCGGCTCTGAAATTATCGAATGGGCCTGTCTATATCAGGGGTTGCCAACCCGCGGGCCAAATATGGCCCGCGAGAGGGTTTTGCGTCGCCCGCGAGGTAATTTCCTATTATGTTATCGAAAATGAATTGCTCAGATTGTGAACTTGCAATGCCAACAAAAAATTACATTTCTGGCTGCGACACTTGGGATGTTCATGACTAAGATATCAGTTCCGACGTATTGGCAGATCCTGGGTCCAGTCTCATTTTCAGTAAATCGTCGTACATTACAATAAACTAAAATAGTAACGAAATTTTTCTTCACACTTCGCGTGTTTAATTGTCACACGATTTCTTGCTTGGTAGCCTACCCCCTACTGAAAATGAAAAAAATGCCTAATTTAGCCGATTGAGTCTAACTGTATTCTCAATTACGGGAGAAAGTCTTTTCGCGTTTGCGCTCGCATAAAGATCGTCGACGGTGAAATGTAGGCACAAAGTGATTGTCGCATATTATCGGAGACTTTCGATATCGATATGTCCAGACGCCGACTAGTCGTGTCCTTGCAAACTGAGCTTAGCGGGCGGTATACAATAGACCCGCAATACTCAAGTAATAATATTATTGACCTAGTTTATTCATAAACTTTGAAAATTTTACCCACCTGGGGCTGCCAGTGGACCGCGCACTCGTTTGTCAATTGCATGTGCCCCTTTAGCCGAATAGGTTGGCCATTCCTGGTCTATAAAGATTACTAATCTACCCATAGGTTAGTTATCTATAGTAATCTAGAGTCTGTCAGTCGTCAGTAACATCCGTTGTAGCAACGAAGACATTTAGGTACCGCCGTGCCGGCTTGTGACGTCATAATGAATACTTGTCAATTGTCGACAACATCATAGTTGCGCTAGAACGCACTTTACTCTATATGCCATTGCTGTGCACAGCATTAAAATTCAGGCCTGCTGTTCAATTATGATAATTCAGCAGATGTGGTCGTTGCATATATAATAGCATCTTTTGAAATAGGTCGGAGCCCGAGCTACTCCTCAAATAACGGGCTCCGGCTCCGGCTGAATTTTATGTAGAGCTCCAGCTCCAGCTCCGGTGAAAATGCACGGCTCCCAGGCTCCGGCTCCGGCTCCGGCTTCAAAGCCCTGGTAGCTACACTTCAATTTCTAATCTAATTCTAAATGTAGGGCCGGTAAAACCAAGTACGTGGGAGATCCGCCTCGGGAACGAGTATTAGGCTTCGAGTCTGGTAATCGAATATCACTTGTCACGGCGTTATAACTGTATGAAAACTGTGGAAAGTTTAAATTTGCGCTTTTTACGCTACCGCCAAGAATACAACGCCATCACATTAAATATAATTTGGTATTAATCAACCATGCCCGTTGCACGTTGCGGTCTCACTTTACAGATGTCACTTCCAATAGCATAGCTTTGCACTGCACGACCAAGCGGGAGTTCCAGGCTTCAACAGAGGGAGATAGCTTCGAAAGTATAATTTTCTTTGATGAATTGACTCTTGGTGGCAACGAGCGCATAATTCCCGTGCTCAAGACTCCAGTCTCGCTACTCGATTCAAATTTGAGTGCTCGAATCATTATGCGTAGACCTGCTCGCTTGACATTTTTAAATATGTCGTCACGCTTGTTGTCGCAAGAGACGCGAGCTGTTTTGTGATCGTTTTCAATCCTGTGTCGCAGGTGGTGATAGCGCAGGAGGTTTGCCGCAAGGCCGGTTTTGCGATTCAACCAGACGAAGAGCAATTGCGGGTGCAGCTGGAAGCTTTGTTCAGCGAGCTGAACGCGCCCACGCAGTGCCGGGTAAGCGATGCTGTTCCGTCAAGGGTAATTGGGCGGTTGAATTTACGAAAGCGCCACTCAATGGGTTATGGTTCTGGATTAATTTGATTCAACGATTGAAATGAATGACCTCCAAAACCCATCCATTTTTTACGATTACTCAACTAAGACTAGAACTAACGGTGGTCTTACTAGAACTAGAACTACTCGAAAAACCTGTAGTTAGCTTACCGTCACCTACCTAGATTAGTATTTTGCACAAATGTACAGTAGGGCTGTTCAAAATAACTTTTTTTTTTCGGATTCCAGCCATTCACCGATTAAATTGTCAGGTCACCTTGAAAAAACGATGCACACCAAATTTGGTTCGATTCTAACAAGTATAGGACTCCGCAGATCCAATTAAAATTTTTAATTTATTAGAAAAAATCGAAAACGAAATTTCAAATTTTTCTGCCAACCCCATTAAATTGTTGAGCTTTCTTCAAAGACGATGTAAAATAAATTTGACTCAATTCCAACCAGTAGAAGCGGAGTTATTTCAGTTTTTCGTTGATAATCCTCGGAGTATCGACCAATCAAGGATAATGCGAGAATTATCAATGAAAAACTCCGCTTCTACTGGTTTGAATTGAGTCAAATCTGGTGATGACACTGATGACTGAATGTGTGGACTCAATGTAGTATTAGGAATGGTTAATTATAAATATTTAGGTTGGTAAGACAACCACAGGTGAAGAAACAATATGCGAATGCATTCATAATAGGGGATAAGCAGATTATTCTCTCCCAGAAAACAATGGGGTTTCAAAAGTGGGGGTAGAGTTGTCGCTGACTCGCCCCCCTGTCTATGCCCCTGAGTAACTCTTATCAATGCCACTAGCAATCACCTTTCCATTCAGGGTCGTCTCAACGAGATGCTCTCCCAAATGCGCATGCAGCACCACCACCACACGCTCGTGTCGTCTGCGCACTCTGGTCAAGGCAATGGCGAACGCGAAGGCACCATCGACGGAGAGGCCCTCGCCGAGCTTAAGCTGCACCTGAAAAAGCAGCAGCAGGGACTCAACACGCTCATATCGCTCCTAAAAGAGGACTTTGACGATTTAAAACTGATGGAGAAGGAATTGGTTAAGGAGTTGTCTGTGGGCGATAAAGAGATCGGTCGTTTTGGTGGCAGGAACGCTTACCCCTTTGCGAGATGATTTTAGCGGGTTATGTGTAGGGCTGAGCACAATGGTTCGAGTACATCTGAATGGAGTATTAATTCTAATGCTTCAAGTCGAGTAGTGAGATATGATTTGTTGAGCACTGAAATTATGCAATCCTTGCCACTAGGACAAAGGTTCTCAAACTTGATTAGACACCCCGCCCTATTACGGTAGTGCCAAATTTTGCGCCCCCTTTATATTCATATCACAAAATGCAACCAGAATGCTAGCAATCCCGTAGAAGGTTCTGACTGTTAATTAAGAGAATTTTCGAATATGAAATTCGGAGATAAATTGGAGAGGAATTGCTGTGAGCGCAGATTATTTTCTTAGTTGACCGCAGTATCGCGCCTCCCTTCGGATGCGTTCTCGCCCCCCCAGTTTGAGAACCACTGCACTAGGAGTTGATTTATCGACGACGATTTCTGATTTGAAGAGTATTTTGGCTGCGGAAGCCTGGATTTTGTTATAAGTGAAATAACGTATCTGTGAAGTCGTGATCAACCTGTAACGTTGTCACAAAGTGCAATGAAATAGCTTTGGTCGCTAAAATACCAAATTATCGTTGATGTGATGAAGAACGGGCATTGTATTCTTTGTGGTCGCATAAAAGGTATTGTTTTGAACTTCACTCATACTCGTCTGACATCCTAATGACAGGATACCGATACAAACCATAGCTAGCACCTACACTGATAACGCTAATATATTCAGAGAATATTTAAAAATACAGCGTCTAGCTTGAGGCGTTTCCAAAACTTGATCATTCGAACAGTTTTACAGCCATCATTATGCTTGTACGTGATATGAACTAGAAAGGCTCAATTTGGACACTTGTAAGCTATCAGTAATAGATGATATTCCTAGTCCGGTAGTCGCATACTATAGTACTCTGACTCCTGACTCGTATGTTACAACGTCACGAGAATTGTCGATCTTTTTGTCAAAGTATGACATCACCTCTGTCGGGCTGTAGACAGAAAGTAGATTTTTGCAATCACCAACAAAATGATTCCAGTTTGTCACCAAGTTTAGGACTAACTTTTTCGGCCATGCCTATTTCGTTTCGCGTTGTGACGATGCTGCGGCCTGATCATGACTTCACGGAATTTCCACTAACGTGATTCTATGTTGGGATAAAAGCTTCAAAACTAATTCTCGTTGCAATATAACTTGAGTGGACAGCGGCTTGTACTTATGGCACTCGAAAATAATCTTCTCCCGCTACTCAAAATGAATCATTGTGCTCAGCCCTGTTTCTAATCCCAACTTTGACCTACACCCGAGTGTGTCGCATGCTCGCAGGCCGTTTCATCCGTCTCTTGTATTTCGCTTCATGACACTGCCCTATCTTTTCAGCGTACTGTGGTTCGGGTCAGGCCAAATCACGACTCGGCAGACTAGATTCCGAGTCGAATATAGCCTGTTATGACGCCTTGATAGCAACATTAGGGTTACCATATGTCGTCCTTTTTCTGGAAATCCAAAATGTCCTCCGAGGACGGTCAAATGTCCTTCTTTTTAGCAATTTGTCCTGCTCTTTAGATTTGACCGCCAGTCCACTGGACCGGCACAGCTAAAATCCGGTTGTCCGAGATATGAGCATGTGACATATTGAAAAACGACAGATCAGGATTCGACACTTTGACATGTGGTTCCACAACCCCAAAACTTACCCTGACACGCACCATAATCCCAAAATCAACAATTATATCCGAACCCTGACCCAAATCTCAATTCAAACCATACCTGGCCCTAACCACAAATTTTACCACCATGGTGAAGCGTCTCGTGTTCCTTGCTCATATGTCCGCAGACTCTGAAAATCGCCATAAATTACACGCAAACTGTGATGTGGATATTCGAGCCAAACCTATTTTAGGGAGTCGGAATGGAAAAATTACCTTTTTTTTTAGTCAACCCAAGATCATTTCCTGTAAGAAATTCAGCAGTTTCCTAGTCCGGTGATTTGTAAAAAGTGATCTATTTCTGGATCCCAAAATATGATGGCTCTAAGCAACGAGGGCTTCTAAACTGAGAATTTGACAGTTCTAGAGTGTGATTACTTTTCAGCACTTTTAGGCCATCGCGAGGGGCGATCACTACTATGGAAATTATCTTTCAGTGAATATTTCTAGTCTTGTGCGACATGCTTCCGACGCTGAGATGAGGCAAATCAAAATTTCGAGGCTGCAATGGTGGAAAGATATTATTGAAACTTTCAAAAGTACGTTCACAATAACATTTTAACTGTGAGAACTGTTCGCGTGCCCTTCATCAAGAGCAAATGACGAATTATGAAGCTATAATGTCAGATTTCCGAGTAGCACCAATAGAAATTGGAGTTAATATACTGTCTAGATATCCCCGGTCTTGAGAACGTATTTTTGGAGCATCGTATACTGTATTTTCGTTACTCAGGATAATCCGCGCTCACGACTCGGCTTCAAGTACTCAAGGGCGTTGTGCAAGATTATACAAACACGGATGCGCCGATTTCAGTCCCATTATACAGCACCGGGGTTTGACCTGTGCGCGTAACAGTCGCGGTCGCGATTTTGTACGCATTTATGCCGTATTTCTGCGTTTCGAACTGCCCGTTCTTGAAATAAAATTTGTATATTTCGTACGCGTGCTTTGTCTCGAATTTGTATGATCGCAGCGGCCCTGTGCTCGTAAAGCACTGCATCATTCGAAGCTTTTCGTCGGCATTTGATTATGACCATGCCCGTGCGGTTTGGCGAGGCACTGAAAAGACAAATAGAAAGGAATGATTACACTGGATGAGTTATACAGGGATATCTATCTGTTTAGATATCCCTGGAGTTATAGGTCTCTTCATGGACGACTGATTTTGAGCGTACTTATTCAAAAATGCGCGATAGACTAGCCCTGCATCACCTGTGATTCTTTTCGGCCTAATAATTGCGTCAATTGAACACACCCACAGGATTGCGGTAAAATGAAGGTAGTAACACCTGACTTGGTCTAAGGGTCGTCAAACATACGGGCAGCATCCAGCCCGCAAAGCAATTCGCATTGAAGAAGGTTTGATTAATGTACCAAGCACATTTACAACAGATGTCAAGATTTTTAATAAGAAATACTTCCATTAAATAATCCCTCAAGACAGCAAATGTTGAGTATGTTCAGTTCATAGGCATCGTTACACACATCCGACGGCGGTGTTGTGATTTCACTGTAGTCACTACTAGGGAAAAGTCGGTTACATTGACACCCAATTCCTGGAAGTCAAAACAAGTGCATACTGAGTTCCGAGTGTTATGGCGAAATGGACCAAAAATAGCTATTCACAGACGAAAAACCGTCATATTCAGGTTACATAGAGAATATAATCGTCACAAGAATATAGGCCTAGTTCAAATATAGGCCTAGGCTATGTGGTCGCACAGCTGTATCAGCTCTGACTCAAAAAGTCTCCAGCTTTCAGAAAAACCCAAATCGCGATTAAATAATATTAAACGAAATTTCAACATCAGCGTTTACTGTTAAATCTCCTGTATTGCTCACAACGCATTCGCAGGGCAAACACCAGCTTCAGACTGAAACAATGGGAGCGTAGAAATGCCAACTAATATCGTCATTACAACCCCTGTTTTAGCGGCTTATCGCTAGTGACTCATCGTATTTTTGCCACTACCATTGTTTTCGATTAAATAAGTTGTTGAATAGAACCCCTATCTATACAATCCGTAATATAATGAAATATATTGTTAGGTATGTAGGTTTGATAATAAAATATTCAAGTGCAAAATAAGGGCATGGGTTTTGAGGTAACTTGGAATCATGTGAATGGTCTGACCCGCTACCCGTTAGTCGACCCTACTGGCCAAGAGTTTGACTAATTAACTATAACAGGCATATCGACATAGCTAACTGACTGAAAAGGAACAGTCTGAGATAAACATAATGGACAAGCGACGAAAATCAATGGGCATGTGTACGCAGGCGAGATTTTTGTCAGATACAGATCGTGGTCCGGTAATCTCGATCGCTGACCACTATTTATTCCGTAGGAACTGGTCATACTTTGACTTGAATGCGAACATGCTCAACGGATATCGGATATACACTACAGACGTACCCAATTGTACCCTGGTGTATGTCCTTCATCGAGTCATTTTCTGGACTTTTTGACCCCACAATCAACAAGCGAAACTGGTGAGAAGGGGTGCAGGTAGACTTCCGACGCTGCGGGACGTTCTATTGCCGAGAATCGACGGTACTGTGGATAACCACAATGCCAACTCCACACCATTGAAGAGGGTGGTAATCGAAATCGCGGTCCAAAATTCTAATCAATTCGTTAATAAAACGAAAGCAATGATTGATTTGCGGTGGGAACTTCCACCGACGATTCGAGGAGCGCCTCATTCGATCACGAATTCGCGTTCAGAGAAGGTGTCGAGTAAAATGTTGAGACGCATGGGAGATAGCTTTCGGTTTCGTCGTCACGATACGTTCCACGATCTGTTCGAGAACCTAGACTCGATCGGAAGCGGCCAAACCAGCTTTGTGAGGAGGTGCAAGTCGTTGAAGACTCCGGACGCGGAGTTCGCAGCGAAAGTCTGCTTGAGCTCGCGATATAGCGACTACGATACCGGTCGGCCGGAAGTGGAAGCCAAAATTTTGAGAAAACTATCACACGAGAACATCGTCGGTTTCCACGCGTTCTACTCCTCCCCTCCTCACTTCTACCTGATCTTAGAGCTGCTGACGGGGGGCAACATCATCAAACACATATCCGAGAAGAAGATGTACAAAGAGAACCACGCCCGTTGCTACATCAGTCAGATCCTGTCAGGAGTGTCGTACATGCACCGTAAAAAAATCCTTCATCGCGATCTGGTTCCGGAAAACATCATCATGAGTTGTTCGACGGAGAATGAGGCTACTGTCAAGATCGTGGACTTCGGCGCGGCCATCGATAAGTCCAGATTCAGACTGAGACGTATTAGACGCAATAGAAACGACGCAAACGACAACTTGGGACGCGATCCCGGACCGTACACGGCGCCTGAAATTTTCGAGTTGAAAAATTACGTCCCGGCCTCGGATGTGTGGTCCTGTGGGGTGATCATGTACGAGATTTTGATCGGATCGGTCCCTGTCACTGCAGAACCGAGCAGGCTGCGTCAAGCGATACTCAACGCTGGTGCTGTAGATTTGTATACTGCGGAATGGCAGGAATCCGGTGTTACTTTCCAAGCGAAGGAGTTTCTCCGCACGATTCTCCGCAGAGTTCCGGAGTCTCGCATTAGCGCATCTGAGGCTTTACAGAGCAGATACCTGTCAAGGCCGGGCGTGTACGGGTGTATTCTCAGTGCAACTCATGAGAAGATGAAGCTGCGAATCGAGCAGGTCGCAGTATCGCCCGATGTCTCTAGCAAAAGATCGAGACATACCACGGTGTGAGACACTTGCGTGTCCTGAGCCGCGACTCCCCAAATCCATGACATCACTTCGGGACCAGCCAATCATGTCGGATGAAATGGGGATGTCGCCAAAAAGTCGCCTTGAATTAATGCTCGTCTAATTTATCCCAAATGCTCGTACAATTTTCCCCAAATGCTCGTCTAATTTTACCCGAAGTCTTTCACCTTAGTTTGTATTTTTGATGTTGTTTTAACTGGAGTCGTAACGCCTCTGTGCGACAGAAGTATCATTTCATGCTAAACCTGATTATCACGTTTTGTCTTCTAAATTCATTGCGAGTACATTGATTCACTGCGGGACCGCCTCGTTTTCTGTGTGGACTCGTTTGCAGACCTCGGAAGTGTGACGTCTATTTCAGTCACGAATTCGATGCAGAGATAAGGAGGTGCGATTTCGGTGTCAAAATTCATCACGAGGTTGAAAAAATATCGCGTTCCGCGCGACTGGAATACGAATCCCAATTACCTTACCCAACATTTATACTCTCAATTTTGGTACATGAACATGCGGGGTTGTTTTGCTTAAACTTCTATAAGCAAGGTATATCCGCAAGGTCTAGTGCAGCGGCAAGGTATAGCTCATCTCAAAAGAGATCGCCCAGAACGTCACAAGGGATCTCAGAGGCGCGAAGTTCTTAGTAGCAAATTTAACATGAGTATTTGTCTTCCAGACGGGTCATCGCGACTCTCCGCTGAGATGCGGAGATGCTATATATATCTAATCGAAATATGGCTTGGAATTGCGAAATAAGGTTGAACACCGCTAGATTACTCTTGGAATCTGTGTCAAGGGTGTACGAGTAAACGTTGAAGGAAGGAAGGAAAGGACGTAGTTTATTTTTGTCCTTGATGTTGAAAGGGCGTACCGCGACCAAAAAGGTTAAAGAGCGCTGCCCTGATCATGGATCAATAATCTACTGGTTATTATTAGGACCTGATCTATATAGATCTATAGATAGGCTACTTACAGTTGCATTTAAAACGGACCGTGTATCGAAACATACCTGCCATAATCGACTAATCAGGTTACGCTGTTCTACAGCGACGCAGTTCTATCACAGAGGTTCAATCAGTTAACTCTAAACTATACCTCTCTACAATTTAAAGAGGCCCGAGTCTCTGCAGAGGTTACTAAACTAGCCCTAATGTTGCAACGTCCGAGTAATCGTTGTCTTCTGTGGCTACAACTGTGTTTTCAATATTGGCTGCTTGAAAATCACAGCATAGTGTCCTATATGGTGTCGACACAAGCAAATCGCACGGTTCAATGAAATTGTATCACGTCACAGTTTCCATTTGGCTACAGGCAATTTGACGGTGATTTTTGACCGGCTTGCCGAGCATTAAATTTGATGAATCGGGTATCAATCGAAAGCTGACTCTGCACTGATTACGAAAATATAAATTTTATTCCACTCATGGCCCTGGAACCCCCACAATCAGCCCCAAATTATTC
>ATSW01001015.1:0-10562 GCA_000444245.1 Botryllus schlosseri
GTCTCAGGTAATGACTTTGAAAAAAAAATTAAAAAGAAATAGATAACATGTTTTAAATTAGGGCCTTGTTTTAAACATTTTTGTTTTAAATCGATTTTTGCTTTGAATGCAACCCTAAGTATATGAGCCTATACGGGCGATTTGCACCCAATATAGTCGATGTATACGATATGGAGTGGCTGGAATCCACGAAATCGTCGTCGGTTCAACAGTTCTAGCTAGTAGATATAGATCGTTGGTACGGAATGGGTGTTCCGATGGTGATGGCCGCCAACCGTAAAAATGCAGTGTATACTGCAGTGTAAATGCAGTCCTTGCTAAATATATTTTTATTCTGTTTATGAAGCTCGAAGCCGCAGGCGCCATATTTACCCTATATTTTCAATTGGCAATAGCAATCCACTGCGACGTCACAATTTAAGATTCGTGACGCCACGGCTAAAACAAAAGCTAAAAGGAGCTAAAACTAAGCTAAGCTAAGCTAAAAAGAAGCTAAAACATGTTTTAAACGAGGGCAATGTTTTAAACGTGTTTGTTTTACATTGATTTTTGTTATAAATGCAACCCTAGCTACCACTATCGGCCTGTTGCATATTGATCGTGGGTTCATTTGCAACCCACACTTGAAGTACCAACATTCCTGACCACCGTATAATCCATGGGTCTCAGACTCAAATGCACTCACGGGCCAATTTCCCAGTATTGATAAAACCGCGGGCCGCAGCAATAATAATAATAAGGGAATTCAATGTCATTCCAAGTAGGCCATATTTGACGGGATGAAATTGACGGAAAGTGAGCCGACGCAGAGGACTAACATACCAAGCGGATCGAAAAAAATTCGATTTACAACTATCGCAATATTTAAGCTTACGCGTGACACTAAAAAAACACGTTTATAAGTAATTGAAAAATTGTAGTTGATAGAGAGTGAACATAATTTGTCAAAATTATGAGATATAGAAACCATGCGAGAAGACAAATGCATCATGTGATCATAAAAGCTGTCGCGTTACGATTACGCAGCTATAGCGGACGTGCCACAGCTATAAAGCTATAATATTTTGGAATTTACGATGTTTACTCTGATATCACGGCATTTGAGCAGTGTAGATTCAGGTTTTCAAGTCGCTCGGAGTAAAGTCGATTCATCTTCATTTTGCCACCATGTCATTCCGAGTTCAAGTAATAATACGATGAAAGGTCGAGTCCAAGTCACAATTACACTCGCGGCAGCAGATATCTTTCAAGTTGAGAGAACTGCGACGTTTCTGCCAACGTGTCGTTTCTGCCAACAAAAATGAATCAGCTGTAGGCTATGGTGTACGACTGTACGCATACATCGGAAACACGATTCGAAACGCAACTGATTGTTGAAGTACACAGATTGAAATGTATAAAAGGCTTGCAAACAAATTTCAGGCTTGGCATCAGTAGATTTGATCCTCAACGGCTACATGCTTTTATATCATGGATTTGAGCGCTGCGTAGATTAATTACTTGAGCTGATGCAAACCCCTAAAAAGTCCTGGTTCGTGCGAACGCGAAACTTTGTGACGCGTTATTGCTTATTCCAACGCTACATTTTTGTAAAGCAGGGGTCACCAGCACGCGAGGTCGTATTTTGCGGCCCACGACTTGATTTGGGATTTTGAAAGAATGCTAAGAAAAGCATTTTGAAATGCTGAAATTGATTACAGTTTCAACATATTGTTGTTGTTGTTGTTGTTGTTTCAAAATAAATGATATTCCCCTGTGCGCAACCTCACTATTCCTCACTAACTGAAACGACATTGACGATGGCAACAGCATTTCATCGAGGAAGAATCAGCAGCTATGAATGGACATTCGGCATGGGCAAGGGCATATATCCTTGACGTGCAATGGCCCAAACACTGCCAAGACCGATAGACGCTTAGAAAACGGCTTAAGGCTGCGTCATAAAATCAGGCTTTACGTGGAGATGGTCTTTCAGCTAGTCAGGCTATACCTATCTTGCTAGCCCCAATATCGATTCCTTATAGCCACTAAAAAGCGTTGCCAGGTATAGGCCTAGTGCACAGCTCAGAGATCAGAATAAAAGTAAATTCATGGTCATGATTTTTGTTGTGGGCTATTTGTATTTTGGTAAAATATTACTGCTTTTGTGGTAACTATGCTCATCGCCAGTTAAATAGCACAACGTTGCACTGACATGACGTTTTAAAGTGTGGTTGCGCTGTGTGTCCTATTTTTTATCGATATTAAATTCATGCGGGGCTCTGCCGCTATGAAATATGAAAAGTGGCCCACGACCCGTTTTGAGTTGACGACCCGCGCTGTAAAGTAACATATCAATGTAGGCTTCACCAGTGGTTCGTAGCCGTGTCGCCAGCACCCTCTTTTGGTGATTTGGATTTCAAATGGGTTGGAAACACTCAGGGGGCTATATGGGAGGCGCTGGAACGTTATGGGGGCGCCTTAGAAAAAATGGCGGAGCACAAAATAGGGTTTTGTAGTTGTCATAGGGATACAAAGTTCCATAGTTCTATATATCCTTGAAATGTCGTTGCAAATTTGATTCATTCATTCCAAACAATATTCTTCAATTATCCAAAAAATTCCTCCTGCACCGGTGATGTGTTTAGTGTCCCAATCCCGAAAAACCGACCGGAATTGGACCTATACCCCCATCGTCTTTGGTACAGTCCTTAAAATATGGTGGCGTCAAACCATGAAAATTTCCAGAAGGGGGGACTGGGAGAAGACAAGGTTAAGAACCATTGATGCACACGATGCCTATAGGCCAGTGGTTCTCAGGGGTCCGCGAAGCCTCTAAATTTACAAAATATAGTTGATAGCCTAATTTATATTTTTTTAAATTAAGAAAATCACGAGGCAGTTTCGCTTCATTACTTGTAAAACTCCAGAACTCACATTAACAGAACGACCGTCTGAGATGAAATATCCCACTGTACAAACTCATTTTAATTGATAAATTACCAATAGCCTAGCGATACATATATTTTGCTGTTTAGAGATATTATTTTGCGGGTTGTGGAAAACATAACAAGTTGGATTAGTGAGGTCAATGTTTAGAAATGTTTGAAAAAATCCATTTTCCTCAGTGATATACATAGCCGTTTTCCATGATAACTTCATGATGAGCTGCTTGATATATGACCAGACTTGACATTAATATGTTCATTAAAAATTATTTCATGACAATTTTGGTGGCATATTTGTTACGATCATACGCAAATGTGTCGCCGCCAATGTTCCCTCTAATTTTTCACGAGTCTGCGCAAACACGCCAACTCACTGCGCAGGCCCTTGGACAACAGTGCGCAACCACCCCCCATAGGATGATAAAACTATCTTCTGGGGGGCTATAGGCTGTTTCCGGTACTTACCATCTACATTGGGTTCCAGTTTAGCGATTGTGTCGCCTAAACGCGCGAAGCGCGAAAAATTATATAATTCATGATTGCATCCGTCAGCATCATCGGGAATTGCATATATGTTGCTAATATTCAGATAGACCGGCAGATCTGATCGAGGGGGGGGTTGGAATAGATAGGCCCTCTAAATAATAATAAAACATCTTCGGGCGTACCCGCGCGTTGGTATAATGACTTCGTTACATGATTAGGCTTACCATACGTCCTCTTTTAAGAGGAGTTGTCCTCTTTTTTGACTTTTGTGAAAGTGTCCTCAGAGGACGCCCTTTTGTCCTCTTTTTTGAGATTTTGTCCTCTTTTTTGAAAATTTAGGTCAGATTTAGAGGAAATTGCGAGTGATATGCCGCAAATTAGCGCAGAACTGAATCTCCGGCGGGTATTTCGGAGGGAAAAGCGGTGAGCGAAAAGAAGACCTTTTTTTTAGTCAACCGATCACGAAGTGGGAAAAATTTACCGGTTTTTGAGAATTTTTCTCCAGTTTTCCATGTCTGAAATTTCTGAAAAAGTGTCCTCTTTTTACATTTCCAAAATATGGTAAGCCTATGCATGATGCTATTTCGTGACCTCCTATCTGCTATGTCAAAAGAGATTGAAATCACCCAAACGTTAACAGTTAAACATCTACGGTATGTTTATATATGGAAGTTATCGGTCAGCACAAGGGCAGTCATTTTCGGCCCAAGTTTTCTTGCTGATGATCGTTCTGGCGCACTTCTCGGAGTCGTATGTCACATAGCCTTTAACGTCATATGTCTTTGCGCGTCATGGTGCGGAAATATGGCCGACGTCCAAGTGCCCATATCTCTAAATCATGCATAATTTTTGTTGGGAAAGGGTACCCAATAATCAAGATATCTGACAATATTAAATCGCGCGTAGCGCAACAAAATTCATGAGAAATTCCAAATAAAATACTGCAAGATTTATGTTATTTAACGAAATAATTTTGGGCCCACTCCGTGCTCGGCCCCTCCAATTGGCGGGTTTGGGGAGCGGCAGTTACGGTCCTGAGTAAATCTTACGCACTCTTCATGCCACGCGGAGAAGACTTTTGCTATAGTTGATTAATTTCGCGCTAGCCCATTGTTATTTATAACTTTGTTAAACCATATTATTTCGCCATTCCTAGAAACTAATGCGTGATTGAAATGATATCAGTATCGCTCACGCGTACGAGACCATACTAAAAACTCTTACGTGAGGCGCACGTGATTGTCAATTCTCATTTCGTCACGGAGCGCCAATGTATACCTTTGCGGGCCACACTTGTAACTCGATTTCAGACTTCATTGATAACACTATTTGGCCCTGGCAATGTTCCATCTAATATTTCACGTGTCTGCGCGCCTGCGTGGTCCATTGGACAACAGTGCGCAACGACTAAAAAAAAACATCACTTCGGAATTTTTTGTGCGCAGCTTAGATTTTCTGTGCGCATAGACTGTTTCAGCACTGCGCATTTGCGCACGTG
Source organism: Botryllus schlosseri (assembly GCA_000444245.1). Classification (NCBI taxonomy): domain Eukaryota; kingdom Metazoa; phylum Chordata; class Ascidiacea; order Stolidobranchia; family Styelidae; genus Botryllus; species Botryllus schlosseri. Next base: position 4,912 of record ATSW01001015.1, read on the forward strand.
CGCAGCTTAGAGGGAACATTGGTCGCCGCCACCACCTATCTTTGTGGAAATGAATTTTCGGCACTCGTTCATATAATGTACTTGTTCATATACTCGTTCAAGACACAACCATTGACCATGTATTTCAAGAAATGCGGTTGCAAAATTATCTTTACCGCGTAAATGCGTATATAGGTACACAAAATTGACCGTAGCGACACCAATCTATACAAACACTGCACTGTCATCGACATGACTTCCAACGGCCCTCTTTATCCGGCAGGGCCCCTGAGCTTGAAATTGCTACAACACTTGAGACACTCATCGTCATCGAAATCTTATCTCCTACCGCAGAGCTCGTTCTGCAGTGTGGTGAATATTTGAAAAATTTTACCAGTCCGCATCTTGCTTCAATAGTTGTTTTCTTCCGAGTGGTAAATGCTTCAAACTATTTTGTAAAAGTCTATGTCGTGTAATGGCCTTCTCTCTTTCCAACAAATTTAAGTAAATATATTGACAATAATAACTGCAGAGTCCTGAAAATTTCTAACAGAAAATAGGAAATTACAAATGTATTGATGTACAAAGCCTCCAAACCCCGGCGACTGACAATGCGAACCCTCACGGTTCGATCGAACCCAACTTAGCACCACTGACTTGTATTGATGACAGTATTGTTAAACCAGGACAATATACGTTTGTTTGGATATGGGCCTTCAACAGTGACCAGGATCTGTACTCCACATGCTTCGAAGTTGAGATCGTGAACACTCTTGCCGAACGGAACAGCAAATTACAAGTATACGATCTGCTTCGACTATATTGTAGAATTCATTTTGATCAAATTTGTGTATTTTTCAGGCGAACGGTTTCAGTGATTTTTATGAGCCATGCGGTGGTTCCACTTCTCACGCAGGCACCCCGGGTAACACAAACCCAGGTTGTACAAACGATGTAACTTCAGGTACCTCGACAACAGCCACATCCACTACAACCACGACTACAACAGCTGCCCCAATCTCTACTACTACGACTACTCCAACCAAGTAAGCTTATACAAGTATACAACGCTGGCATGGATTTGCCAAAATTTAGCAGTGGGTTCGGTACCTACAATATAAAATGTATAGATAAAAAATTCTTTTTAATATGATGTAATCGAAAATGTTTGACGTACGAAATTTTCCCAACGCCTATACTTACAGTTAGGGGTCGCAGAGGTGTATTGAAGATCAGAGTGGTATTCGTAACGAAAACTCGAAGGGTAATGATAATATATCTCCACAAAAATATCATATATTGAATATTGATGCCATCGGATATATACAGGGATATCTAGAACTCCATATATCTCTGATAGACTGTCTTTGCCCCACGGGACAATCATGCTTCACGCGCCTAAACGATAAATGCGCCGCTTAAAGGATTAATCGTGTCAGATAGGGTTGCATTTAAAACAAATGGTTCTCTAAAACACTTTATTTAAAACAAATTTTAAGCAGTGTTTTAAACAAAAGCCTTATTTAAAAACTTGTCTGTTTTAAGTTGTATAATTATGCCATAATTGTGTAAATACTTTCCAAAAACATGTTGTATGAGCCTATATACGGTCGATTACGGCCGTATGACATGGGTTGGAAACCTATTTCGTCAAAGGAGCTATATTTGCCCTATATTTGCGATTATCAATGTCCAATGTCCATGCACTATGAAATCACAAATGAGTATTCATGACGTCGTGACTTAACAAAAACAATTAAAAAAACATGCTTTAAACAAGGGCCTTGTTTCAAACATGTTTCTGTTCAATTGATTTTTGTTCTGAATGCAGCCCTAGTTGTAAGTATGTTCTTGTTCATGCTCAAGCTCATTTTGTTAATTTCACCGCTGAGCATCATAATAAGGGATTGCCTTGTATCTTCAATATCGTAATATCTTTGGACATCGTAGAGTGGAGTTCCATTGTTTGATACCATCTAGCTGTCACAAATATGACTGGAGATAATCCGCCTTTCTATAACCACAAACAGGCCTGTACGTATGTTGTTATCTAGTTCTATCACATTAAGATATGGTAAATTTGATTTCATTTCTTGGCAACCATGCAACTATATGAAATTTCTTGCGAAGGTTGCGCATAATAGATATAGCCTACTTTCGAAGTGTCTGTTACTATTTAACCTGAATAACAATACTTTTGTCGGTCCCTTTTCAATATATTAGAAATTTTATCGTAGCAGTGGTGACTTGATTGTGTTGGCCAATCAAATGACGGGATCAATTGAGCTTGGCGTGCCGGCGAATGGTGTAGTCCGGAGATATCTGACGTTGCAGTGGGAATGTCCAGGCTTGGAAGTAAAGGTAAGAGCCTACATATACAGCATAAGTAAATCATCGCCTTATTGGAATGAGCGGAAACATAAGAATGTGTGTGTCACAATAGTTGGAGAAATCTCATAAAATTATAGCGTTCAATCGCATTGTACTACGGGCACAGATGGTTGGTCAAAGTAATCGACGAAAGCTACTCCAGCAAAAGTGGAAGTATCGAAGCTAAAACCTAATCAAGTACGAGTAAAAGTATAGTACTTTTAAAAGCATCATAAAACAAATTCAAGTAGAAGTAAAAGTAGCGACGCTGAAATATACTCAAGTAAGCAAGTAAGTAAGTAGTTGTGAGGAGCTATCGTAATTACACTTTCGCGGGCTGTCAAAACCCGTAAACTGAGCCCTTCGGTCGCTACAGAGCGCCGGGCTCGTGTCGCTCAGTACAAAGTTTCCACACATAAGAATTAACCCGCATCGTGGGATGCAAATGATAGTTATGCTTTGAAGAAGCGGCTCTTAACTTTTGTTTATACTCCAGAGCTCCATTCCAAATAATGTCCTGGAATTGCGCCCTCCGCCGAATTATAGGCCCGTAGTTGAGGCGAAACGGCATTACCGATTTGAGCGATGATTGTTACGTGAAAAAACAATGGTAGTTCGTAAAATGTCATTGACATTTTATTTTACTTGGTAATTTAAAACTTCTACGTGCATATGCTGCGGAAAAAGAACCCATATTAATTAGAAGACCTCTCCGCAACGATACCGTGCATACAGAGAACTACAACTATACGATATTTTAAAAGAGGGAATATATATCATATATTTTTCCATACAGTTTGAACGGTGGTTGACGCTCATCGTTCTAACACAAAAAAGTCAAGTACCACTTTTCCCTATTGGAACACTCGCTGTGCGGCTAGAATGCTAGATTACCATTGGATAGTTTCAAATATTATTTTCTGAGCCATATTGACTGTGATGAAAGACGTCATATGGGGGACAATAGGGTATGAAAGTAACCCGCTATATAGCTAAATGATACTGACCGACACGCTCGTGACGACATACTTGTCACTCAATATCTATTTCACGCGAAGCACGACGAAAATTTTAAACCTTCCTCAACTTTCTTAATAGTTAAATTATTGTTGGTACTCCGCGAAAAAAGTAGCTAAATTTCACCGTCCCATTCTCTCTCTCTCTTTCTCCCTCTCATTACTTCTACTTCACAAACTGTTAACAGCGAAAAGTAAGTAAGTAAATCACAAAATATTATAAAGTAGATGTAGCGAAAAATTAGTTCTACTTGAGTACGTACTAGAAGTAGAAGAAAATTACTCGTTACTGGCCACCTCTGACTATCGGTTTTAAGCTCATTAGACATATTTGCTTGCAACTGATATTTCAAAATCACAGGTACAGCGTTACCTCATTGGGAATGCAATTCCAGTTCACATTTTTTTCCTGGCGGTATTCCGATCACAGCTCTCCGCAGATTTACATACACCCTGCGTATCAGTAAAATAATATAATATAACATTGGTTCGTCGGTTCAATTAGTTTTACCCGATCAAGACACAATGCGATTTAATAAACAGATAGGCGGATACCGAAACGACCAAGTACGGCCTATCAATTTGGCATCGACCCCCGCCTCGTGCCCGATATAGCGATGTGACCTTGACATTTCAGCTGTCTCTTGTTTAGGCCCTATTCCCTGATCTTTTCCGTTTGATCATGGTAGGTTACTCCGATGGTTACACAATTTCAATTTGTATCGTTCTTGCGGTGTCAGTTTAGATTCGACTTCTTTTACCAACAGTGTGGACTGACACAGTCTAATATTCTCAACATTTTGTTCAGTTCTGGTCAGCCCGTGTCATTGCTACAACAATCAACGACCGTGGAGCATCGTACGAGCTTCTTCAAGAGGGAACGGACGTCGCAGTAGGAAAAGTATATTTCCACGTGTCGTTCGGCGTAGAGGGGTGTAGTCAAATGTCGTACCCTCCAGTTGCTACGTTTTTGAAGGATGAGTGAATGAATGTTCACTGCAGATTCTTGAACCAAGTATAAGAGAACTATTAATATGGAGTCTTGCGCAATGCGCATTTGTAATGATCATCTCCGCATTTTATGTGATATTCACAGCGCAGATCTCAGTATTAGGTAGAGAACAAAAAATACGCATAATCGTTGCCAGGGGAAGTTATTAAGATTGAAGTTGCCAAGTTACGGCCACTATGCCTACTTGCCACTGACCAGGTACTAAGGTAATTCGTCATTGTCGCCGATTTGATACAAATACGTCATTTCCTATCCCGGTATCAGGTTTGTAATGACTCGAGTCGCGATTTTTTGATGACTCGACTTCGGTCACTTTTTCAAATGCGCAAAGTGACTCGACTCGAGTCAATTTTTACATTGACTCGACTTGTACTCGAGTCATTGTGCATGACTCGGACCAATTTAGATGACTCGAGACTAGGACCTCCAAGACAGACATTTCATTGTAACAGTTAAGTTACCGCATTATTATTGGTATTTCGTCTATCAGTCTTGATACTTGGAAAATAGGGCCAGAAACTGTTAAGACTGATGAAAATTGCTATATTATGAATGCGAGTCATTCTATATCACTCGAGCAGAGTTGAAAAAGTGGGGTGAACCGGATTAAACAAATGAACAGTGACACAATGACTTGGACTCTGACTCGAGTCAAAAAGTATGACTCGACCCTCTAATTGCTGACTTGGACTCGTTGGATTTGACTCGTTGGTGAATGGTGAACTCAAAATGACTCGAGTCAAAGCTATAAAAGGGAGATTGACTTGTGACTCGGAACCTTGTGACTTGGTTACAACCCTGCCCGGTATCAAGCTCTCAGGTTGATAGTAGTAGGGTCGGCAAGTTGCATTTTGCAGTTTTTTTTCTTTCACCCTCAGAAATGAGCGTTGTGTCGCTAGCAGAGGTGGTCAGTAACGAAATACTTCTACTTTTTGAAGAATTTGAAGTAGATTTTGCCTACTCGCACTACTAATCAAGTAGTTATGATTTTGGACTACTTCCACTTCTACTCGACAGTTTTCAGTTTTTTTGGCAAAATAGGCGTAATAGAGTAGAAGTTATTTCGTAAATTTTTAGTCAAGTACAAGTACAGGTATAGTGATTTTCCTAGCAAGTAAGATGGTAACTATTCTAATTCTAGTTTTGGCCGAGTTATGAAACTGTGAAACCGGTCTACAATCGTTCATAATCACTTTAGTAAGTATAGTGCAACTAATCAAAACCTACTCGAGTAATCCGGAAAAATATAAATAGTACGTTACCACCTCTGATAC
>ATSW01001017.1:0-12722 GCA_000444245.1 Botryllus schlosseri
TCCCTGCGTTCTCCGACTCAGTTTTGTTTGCGTTTTGAAATAAAAAATTGTTTGCAAAAATCCATTTTCTTCTGTCATAAGCCGCTATTCCTGAAAAACTTCAAGATGAGCTGCTAGATAGAAATGACTAGGCTGAACGATATATGTTCATTAAAAATCTGTTTCTCAATTTCGATGCATAGATGATGCGATCATACCCAAAGGTTTCGTCAGAGGCGTTACGCATTATTACTACATTGTCCAATGCCCACCACCTATATTTGTGGAGAGGCATTTTCGACACTCCTTCATAACAAATCGACGGCTAGGATTTTCAAGACATGACAGCGTATATCAATAAATGAAGTTACAAAATTCGCTTTGAAATACTAAAAAGTCTTCCTAATTTCTACATAACTCTAATATGATGTTATTTTCAAGAATGGTCATTTTGTTGCTGTTTATCATCATCCTACAGTTAATATTTATACAAGACAGATGATGGTTGCACGACAATTGAGCTAAATTTGAACTAAAACTGTCGGGCGTCCGCGGCGGTCCAAAGGGAGTCCGCGAAGACAAAAAGGTTGAGAACCACTGGTTATTGGAATATTCAGTTGTTTTATTAGATCGTATTCTAATAACAATTAGTCATAAGGAATAGTGACGAGAAAGTAGGTAAGTTGAAGTGTCTTAGGATAGGATTTGGTAGTGTGTGACAATCGTAATCATGAAATATTACACCATTACTTATCGAAGAAAATTATGGTGTTGTATTGGGTACGCGTACGAAGTCAACGTGTATTTGTGTACAGTTGCATAACGCATTATGCCTGGGAACGCCATAATGCTTACATGTCTTCAATAAGTCTCGTTCGTGGGCACTGTGTGCAATGTGCATGTGCACGTGCAACTATAGATGAGACTCGATCCGCGCAGTTGAATACAGATAGGCCTATATGTCACACATGCCTGAATTGAATACATCATGACCTATGCTATATGCGTACAAATAACGGGTGCTAGTTTTGGATGTTGGTCGTTGAATTTGAATGTACACCGAAAGCCTTCATGGATTTTGGAAACAGGGGTGCGCAAAGATCTTCCAAACTCACAGATATTAAACCTTCAGTTCAATTGTTAATCACTAAGAACTAAAGTTTGTCCTTCCTTTTTCCTGGACATTCCGAAAAACTTTAGGAGTAAGAAAATTCTACTGCACGCTGGAACATTATTTCCCTTCAACACGCGAATTGAAATCGGAAAATTTGAGATAACTTGGCCTGAAAATTTCTAAAATGGCACGACTTGACTCGAGTCAAAAATTTGTCGTAGTGACGTGATCCTAACACTGGTTCTTACATTTATGCGGAGAGTTTTTGCTGATGCGCAGTTTCTGGGAAACCCCGTAATGCTCATCTCAAACTCAAAACTCGGGTAATTACCATAAGTTAGGGTTGCCTTGCCATACGTCCGGAATTTCCCGGACATGTCCGGAATTTCACTGAAAAATCTGCGTCCGGGAGGAATTTCTAAAATATGCCTAAATGTCCGGAATTTTGAAGGCTTGAAGCAGGCTCAAAAGTTTTTCGTAAATCAACATAAGCAATATTATTTTAGAGCAGATTTATGCTATTCAAAATTGTTCTTCGCGCCGCTCCCGAGTTGATGCCACGTATAATGATATTAGTATAAGCACCAGGCACCACCCTCGCCAAAAATGCAATCAAAATAAATATAAATAATCATCATTTACTGAAATAAGTCTGATTGTATTCGCAATTATAAGCTAACGGTATATTCCTAGAGTTGGTTAAGGCCGATTGGATGCTTCAGTCACAGACAGGGGTTCCAACCCTTGGGGTCGCTCGCCTTTATCTGGGGATTGCGATGATGTTGGACGTAATCAGCTTCCTAGGCCGTGAGTAATTTTGGGCAAGCTGAATTTTTTTAGTAATCAGCTTATCAAGTTTTGAGCTTTTTTGCCACGGAACATTTTGAAGTGGGAAATGAGATCGCGATCATAAAAGGTTGGAAATCACCGGGTGTGCAGCCTGCTGGTGCATTTGATAGTAGCCTAATATATGGAAGAATCAATATTATTGACAGAATTCATACATAAAATTTAACAGCCAAATCCATATAGTAAGTGCCCAACAAGTTACACAGACTACCCGATGGTGGGCCCAAGATCAGTGCTTTTTTGGGCGGAAGGGGGGAGAAAAAATGTTGTTTCGGACCTGATTAAAACACATAAACAGATAGCCGCACCGAGATAACAGTAAAGCAGGGTTGTCAAACACAATCCTTACAGGCCATAGACACGTCCCGCCGGATGATTTCATCCGGCCCGTGGAGGAATCTATTGCAGATGACCCTACCAAGTAGCAATCAACAGAGCTTACATTACAGATGGCCCAATTCATGACCTGTATAGTGTATATACCAGGGGTGGGCAAACTTTTGAGTTCGTGGGCCGCATTCAACATAGGAATCCTTTCGCGGGCCGCACTATGTAAAATTGGGATTATAAACCAAAACGCAATATTGGTACTTGATTATATAGTGAGTACATGTAGATGATATATATGCTTAAATGCCAGGGATATCTAGATATCCCTTTTAATTGCTTATTTAAAACAATCCAAACATTGCTTTGATGATATCGTACACGCCTCAGAAACAGTGGCGAGATTTCATACGTTGTTCGACCTCAATTTGTCAAAACTATAGAAATGAAAGTCGGTTGTCCCGATTCTCAGAACAGGATTGAAATTTAAATCTGTGAGCAGCGATGTGTACATAGATTTACTAATTCCACTTTTGGTTCAGTTCCAGGCCACACAATGCTCACACTGACAGCATCATAACCATATAAATAGTCCAATTCTACGCATACAGAGAACGAGTCTACCTAAGACACGCGCGAATCGATTTTCATAAGCACATCGCTGAAATATTTAAAACTGGAGTGGCCAATCTGAAATCACACTCGTGATCCGAATTAAGTCTATATCGTTTAGGATTTCTGTGGTGTTTACCAGTTGAGACCTTTCAAACTGCGCGGGCCTTGAGATCCTGTCGCGCCAGAAATTAAACAAAAAAATAGTATAGGAAGTAGGCCTGTTTACCTTAGTACAGTGGTTCTCACAGTTTTTAAGACACGACTCCCCCCCCCCTTATGATGGTAAAAGATTGCGCGCCCCTCTTATCGTCATATACTCATATCACAAAACGCAACCAGGATGTTAGCTAAGCTAACGAATAGTTTGATGGCACGGAAGGTTACGACTGTGGAAGAGATTTTTAAATATGAAATTCGGACTAAATACAGAGCAATAATGATGAATGGGGTGTAAATCGCGAGGGGCGCGAAAATTTTGTTCAGTTGAGCTCAGCTTCGCGCCACCCTTCAGATGCTTTCACGACCCCATGGGGGGTGATCCTCCCAGTTTGGGAACAGCTGCCTTGGAATTATCGTGGTGAAATATATAAGAAACAGTTTAATCAAGTCCCTGCATTAATTCCATTTTTAGTACGCATTTTATCAATATTTTTAATAAGTTTCTTTAGACTCTCGCGGGCCGCACAGAACGGTGTGGAGGGCCGCATGCGGCCCGCGGGCCGTAGTTTGCCCACCCCTGGTGTATACAGTCGATGGGCAATGCTTTGCTAGTGTTACGTCATATTGACGGTCAATATGTTACACATTTTTTGAAATCCGCTAGTGGGCGCTAAAGAGTGTTCGGAATTTGATTCACAAAAATATGGTAAGATTGGTAACCCTACCAAAAGTCAAGTCACAAATGTGTATTGTTCACATCCTAATCGTCTTCCAATGCGGACAAACAGCCGTATTACGCCTCACTCTCAAGTCTCTCTTGCTTTCGCCCACCCAACTCCGGGTTGCCAACTTTTAGCTCGACGAACTCTTTTCTGGGCTTTTCGCAAGACGTGGTTTGTTAATGGTAATGTATGCTATACTGCCTAGTGCCTACTACTACTACCATCAAATCAAAATACAAGCGGACTCTACTGAATAAATACTTATCAGAGCTCGAGATTACTGGACCACAATCTGCATGGTGTATGGACCTCGCCTTCCGTCATCACCGTCATTTCATCACATTTTGTCGTATGTCCTTTTATGTTATGCTGTATTGCTGTTCATTCAGTGTGCATTGTGCATGCCCCATTATTACATCTCCCAGGCACAGGTGGATGCCACATTTCAAAGACGCCTTCAAGTCGTTTCAACGCCTTCGTATCTTTTGGTTGTATCGCAATCTTGTGGTGTGTTCATACCGACAAGATGACGTAATGGTGAAGCGTCCGGCTTCTTGATCGGTAAGTCGTGGATTTGATCCCTGGCCGGGTCAGACCAAAGACCTGATTAGTAACACTGGTACCCATGACTTTCCTGCTTGGCGCTCATGCATTGCTGGGATAGAATGTAGGGATGGTGCAAGACTTGGAAATAAGCCCTAAAAGTATTTTGGAAATCTAAAAAGAGGACACTTTTTCAGAAATTTGAGACTTGCAAAACCGGAGAAGAATTCTCAAAAACCGGAGATTTTTTCCCACTTTGTGATCGGTCAAGGTCATCTTTCCGCTCAGAGCTAAAAATACCGTTTTTCTCTCCACATTGCTAGATGGATGACTAAAATAATAAAAAAATAGAAAAAAGGTCATCTTTTCGCTCGGACCTAAAATCACCGTTTTTCACTCCGAAATACCCGCCGGAGCGTCACTTCTGTGCTAATTTACAGCATATCACTCGCAATTTGCTCTAAATCTGACCTTTATTTTCAAAAAAGAGGACAAAAGGGCGTCCTCCGAGGACATTTTCAAAAAAGAGGACAAATCCTCTTAAAAGAGGACGTATGCTAACCCTACCTAAAAGGCTATATCTGCACCTTTCTTGTCCGGCGGCATATGCACATCCTGCGCTCATGATATGCATATGCACAGATCGTGTGTATGTGTAATGTATATCATGAGTCGGTGTATATGACGCAAAAAACATCAAGGACAAAAATATACTACGTCCTTTCTCCTTTCCTTGATCAGATAAAATTGTTAATAAAGAACTGCAATATAACTCGAATTCCGAACAGCTTCCACCTCAACTCAAGGTAAATTCCGCTTCTGATACAAGAGAATGCTTTAATCCAGGGGTCACCAACACGCGGCCCGCGACTTGATTTGGGATTTTGTAAGAAAGCTAGAAAAACCATTTCGAAATGATGAAATTGACTACAGTTTCAACGTATTGTTGTTGTTGTTTCGAAATAACCTATTCTTCTGTTCCCAGCATCACTATTCGTCACTAGCTAAAACGGCTTTTGCGATGGCAACAGCATTCTATCGAGGGAGTATAATCAGCTGATATGAATGGGCTGGGCATATTGCCTTGACATGCTATGGCCTAAACATTGCCAAGACCGAGACGCTTAGAAAACTGCATAGCGCGCAGCGGTTCTCAGACTTGGGGGCATGCCCCTCTGGTGGGGGCATGAAAGCATCTGAAGGGAACGCGGAGCTGCGATTAACTGAGATTTTGTTTTGCTCTAGGCGCGATTTGCATCAAATTCGTAATTTTTGTATAGTCCGGAATTAATATTATAGAATTCTCTTATCATCAGTCGTAACCTTCCATGCCATCAAACTATCCGTTGGGATTGCTAGCATTTTGGTTGCATTTTGTGATATGACCAATGACCATAAGGGGGGAGCGGAATTTGTCAGTATCATAAAGGGGGGCGAGTCTAAAAAAGTTTGAGAAGCACTGTCTTCCTCACAAGATCGAGCTTTACGCGGAGATGTCCTTGCAGCTAGTAACGTATCTCGTCCAGTCATAATATCGATTGCTTGGTCGCTGAAAAGCGTTTCCGGGTATCGTGCACAGCTCAGAGTTCAAAATAAAGGGGAATTGGGACGATGATTTTTTGTTTTATTTGTATTCCTTTAATAAAATATTACTTCTTTTGCGGTCACTATGCCCATCGCCTATGTTATGTAGCACGGCGTTGTACTGACGTAGATTTTAAAAACGTGGTTGTCTAGTTTATATCGATATTGAATTCTTGCGGCCCGCGGCCGGTACGAAATTTGAAATGCGGCCCGCGACCCGTTTTGAGTTGGCGACCCCTGCTTTAATCAGAAGTCCATCGACTAGAAAAGACTGCAACGGGCGAAAATAGAGCTCGTGCCTCGCGAGGTTTGCAGGACCAATGGAACGGACGTCAAAAATGCTCATGCTTCGCGGCTGCCTCGATTTAGCCTAAAACTCAGTCGCCGACACTGTTCGCGAGGTTTGGAGGCGCTTTGTCGCAGACAGACGCGACATTAAAATTACGTGGTGTCGATATATAACCACTATGAATCAAGCCTTCGTGGACTGCGCGCGAACGAACGACGCGGCATGTATATACTCGTATTTTTTCTATAGGGGAAATACCCGTGTAGCTTCAAAATAACCCTCTGACAGCGCAGCGCACACCATGTTGAGTTTTCCATCGAAATATTAAACCCTTAGGCGCTTACACTGGTTAATGCAAATGGCGACGTGATGAAATGAGAAATACGAGTTTTCTTCGTTTGAATCCGTTAGGCAGATATAAGGTAGAATAGTTTCCGTTTAATGAATCCAAAGAAAAAGAACTATTGTATAATTACATCATCATAGCCCTGATGTTACGATATATCTGTCAGTAATACAAGAGAACAGCAGGAAACGTAGTTGGTTATTACACATTACGCAGTCTACCTCGACTTCATGAAGCTTTTGCAGTTACGTATGGAGGGGAAGCGATTTGGACATTCTTGCGCCGAATAGGAGTAATGCGCTTTTCTCAGCGCTGAAATATCACCGTTCGTTGCGCATTTGCAGCATCGCGATCGCGGTAGATGCTACTGCTCAAGGCAGGCGCTTCAGCTTCAGGCTAATCTCGCTTGAGCATTATTTTACTCGACCAACTTTCACTAATTTCGACACAATACGAGATTGCAATAATACGGATACTGAACTGAAGGTAGTAGGTACCTAGCACCACATTAAATAGTGCGGAGTCACCCATGGGTGTGCACTGTGCAGCGTCTTGAATGCGTGTATTGAATGCGCAGCAGTGTCGATTATGTGTGTACAAGTACATTGTAGTCTGTACAGTTCACGAACATGTACAGCGCAGTGAATTTAATGATAGTGACGGTGTGATAATACACAATGACGATAATATCGAAAAAAACTCGAATGAATTTAAAATATCGTTCCTCAGATCTGCCTCTTCTTGCGTCACCTATAAAATACCTGGACCCTGACTCTGGTGTCTGTTCATGAACAAGTACATGCAAGATGCAAATATACGACGTATTTGCAATTTTCATACGTCATTATTACGAGCGGGTGAGCAACTGAGCATATCCCGCCAGAATTATAATATAACTCCGGGCACTTTCTAGCCATAAGATGGAGCTAGTGAAACACGAATTGTAACACTTGTGGCAGTCACAGGCCAATACCTTCGTTGGAATTCGTTCAGTCCTCGACGCAGAAAAAATCGACCTCATAGGCACCCTCGTGCATAGAGCGTTGATGATATGTTCGGGTAACAAACTGAGTTTAGAACTTGACAACATCCGCAAAATCTTACTTGATAACGGTTACCCTGAACACGTCATCAATCGCGGCATAGAGAGGAAATTAACGCAATTCAACGCAGAAAAGTCAACAGAGCCGAACTAACGAACAATCAAAGATGTTTATATCCATAGCTACCTTGGATTGGTCCCATTTCCACCCGCTTTGAAAAACGATTGATTTCTGCGGTCAGTAAGTGTTACGACACAGTCAAAACCAATGTGATTTTTACGACTACACAACTGCTCCCTTCAACACGCAAAGACGTGCTCCTGCACTTCAACAAAGTAATGTAGTGTACGAATATAAGTGCCACTGTGATTGTGGCTACGTAGGAAGAACGTCAAAGCGTCGGCAGGAACGCAAAAACCAGCATGTCCCCAGATTTATCAGAACACGTGCATCAGGCTCGGTGAGAAGCTCACCCTTAACTCATTCGCTTAAGCTTGATGCTGACATATCAAAGGCCATTAATTCTGCCATCGGCAAACATCTATTAGATAATCCGATTTGTGCGAATAATTATCGAGACGACAGATTTCGCCTCGTTGGGGGGGGGGGCGCTCACACTTCCATTTGTGTGCCTTGGAGTAGACTTTTATCAAAATACACCAACCCAAACTCTGACAACAAAAGGAGTTCGTGTGCCACCTGAAAATAGTACATTGAACGCTCTCTCGTTCGAAATTTTATGCTGGTGACGTCATATTTTGTGATACAATTGTTGATATACAATGTTCTTTCCAATTCTCTACTAGTTGCTGACGATTACCCCTGACGAGTGTCAGCCGAAAATATTCGGGTTTATTTCAATATGAATATACTATTCAATTGTGGCATAGTGTCCTACTATAACGCGGAAAACACGATCCGCAAACGCGTACGCCGCTGCTCTACTTTATTCTCTCCTCGCACGCTCGCGCGCACGAGAAGGGGTGAGAAGAAATTAGGAGCAGAAAAAGCAAGAGTATGAGTCGAATCGTTTCGCTTTCACGATTAATTCCATCCGCTCGAGATCTCTGAAGTAGAGTTACCATACGCACTCCTTTAGAAGGATTTGTCCTCCTTTTTGAAGAAATGTCCTCCCTTCGTCCAAATGTCCTCATTTTTGAAAGTTTCTCCTCCTTTTTAGCCTAAAATGCCCTCAAAGACCACGAAAGACGTTAAATTTCTGCCTAAAAGATAGACGACTGGTAACGCGGGCGTCAAATCTGAAAAATGACCTTTTCTAGTCAACAAAACAAGATTTCCAGTAAATATAACAAAATCAGCTGTTTTCAATTTTCGTAAACTAACTTTCATGATTTTTTAAAAGTGTCCTCTTTTCCCGATTCTGAATTGAGCGAGAAAATATAAAATCGGGAAATAATTTTTGACAGTAGCAAATCTTTAATTTGAGAGATGTTTTGAAGTGATGAAATTTTATGAATAAACTTAAACTTGAACGTGATATTTAGAACGCTGCTCCCATATAAGCGTTAACGGAACGCCACAGCCGACATTGTTTTCTCGCGCTCTGCAGACTGCAGAGTTCTCGAGGGCATGGGATTACGCGTGACAGCGAAATGATGACACTCTTGCTCTTTCTGCTCCTCATTTTTCCTGGTCCCTCCTCTCTCTCGCAACGTATGCGTGCGAAAGATGATAAAGAAGAGCAACACGTGAATGCGTTTACGGATCGTGCATTCCGCGCTTTAGACCAACACTTTGTTTGCAATATGCTGACAGAATCATACATATTCCTGTTGTAAAAAGTGATGGGCAAAATTGAACCATTGACGATTCGGATCAAGCTCAATATCCAAGCATGAATCAAACAGAATCACTATTTTTTGATACTTTGTGTGTATGAAATGAAATACCAGTCGTTCCTCGCAACGCGAATGCCGGTGCCTTGATTGAACGCGCGCGGCTCGCACACACAGCCGCAGAGCGTTGTGTGCGTATCGCAGTGTGTTGTTGTGTCATTGCGAAGAGCTTTGATCACGTTCTCAACGGTGACAACTGACAAGCTAGTTAATCGTAGGCTTTATATTTTCATCCGCCTAAGACACAAAATGTACAATGCGACACAGAAGACACAAAATGCGATATAATGAACAGATAGAATGATGTTTGAACGATCAAGTACGGTCCAACACCCAACTCGCGCGGCTCTCATTCAAAAGATATATATAGGTGATGGAAAATAGAATAGAATGGAAAACTGCTACCTTCTGACAAAATAAGATATAAACCTGTGCTACACCCTGGTTAAGAGCAGCTACTGCCCCTAGGAATCATGTCTAAGTGATTCTGTATTTTGCAGAGCAGAGTTTTTCGGTTTCAACCGGGCCGGGTTATGGCCTGAATTCATGAAATATTCCGCTCTTGAATCGGGTCGAATGGCCACTTGACTAATCGACGAAGTAACATTTGTACTGATTCTCGAGGTCAAATTACAGTGCAATCAACTGTCCTGTTCGGGCTCAATGTACACTACAGCTGCCGTCTAAAGTCACATTCACTCATCCCAATGAGAGCTCTTCTGCTGCTTTGGGTTTTTCATGACGGATTTGAAAATAAAAACTAAAAAAATGGACCCGCCTAAATATTATATGATTCATAGTTGGGGTTTGTAATGTCGAACTGAGATCCGAGTCATATATAGGCTATGTTATATAGTTTTGGTGTCCAACACGGCTACCCATAGCTATATGGATATCTAAAATCAAAGCGTATATCGAGAATCTGAACATATACCTCGATGACCGAGATCGCTAACTTGAACTAATTCGCGTAGAAACGTGACATCTCGAGTTCTCCCGCCGTTTGCATTGTCGAGACCGGATACGCGATTCCTACTGGCTGACTGAGCGTGAAAGATCAGCTGAGCATGACCAATGACCATGACCATGACCATGCTTTGTTCTACGCGTCTACCTCGAATGTTTCGTTATGGCAATTTTGGCAAAACTTAATCAACGTAGGAGTATGGACATTGGGCGTTCTTATTTATCCATATGCTGCAACTGCTCTATGTACAATTGTACAATGTACATACACATGCTTCGCGATATCATATTTTTGCGAAATAATTTCAGTTTAGAATTGGTGGGGGTGTTCGCATAGGCCAACAGTTTGAAATCAACACCAGATATATATTATAAGCTTTTGTAGAATCCTGTCAAGACATACAAATGAAATCCATCAACTCATATGATACTTACCTTTTAAGACAGAGTTATAACCAGATCAAAAGGCTAGTCGTCTCAAGCTTACGACGCAGCAACACTAATTCTCAATCTTGAATGAATATCGCCACTAAACAGCCCTCGAATATAGAGACATCTAACCTAACGTCCTTCCTTTGGATTGCGGCGTGACAAATTCTTCCCGCCTTTTACAATATTGGGACTCGGTTCCTATTGGCTGATTGATGATGCCTTCTTTTAATTCTATCGACGATCTGTACTTACTCTCGCGATCATACTTGTACCGCATGATCGCGAGAGTAAACGAGAGAATTTCAAATATGCATTTCCGTGATGAGTAGGCCTAACCCAAAACATATACCACCTGCAATTTGTTCGAGGAACGATATCGACGATTTCAATTGTTTGTAGACTTGCATTCCTATTTTTCAATATATCGTAACTGTACAAGTCTTCTACATCCATATAGTACATTTATCCACGTGATATTTGATATTCTCGAAGTGATTTATTAATCAGTGTTGCTCAACCGTCTTCGGATTGCGCACCGGTAAGATTTCAAAACAAAAATTCGCGGACCGGGGAACCATGTAATATTCTAGAATCAAAATGCAGTTACGACATGTAGTATGCAGCTCCAAATATAATATTGGAAACTTACTTTCATGCCACCATTTTGCTATTAGATGTGATATGCGCTGTTTCGTTGAAGTCCTGTTGAAAACCACTAACTTGATTACTATTGTTAGATTTCTTTTAAAAGTAATACGACTTAGCTGTATTCAACCCTCTGTCATAGGGACAAATTTCGCTTGTCGAACTTTAACGAACCTTGCTTTAAAGCTTAGCTTTCACAATTCACACATAAATGATCTTAAACGACTTGTAGGTTACTCTCTAATAGTTCCGTGACGTTGGCTATAGGTCCAAAGTAGACCATGAACTTGAACACCATGCAAACTAATACGTTATGCGAGAGATTTAAAAAAAATACGGTCAATTAAAATCCTGCTATCGGTTATTACAACACAGAATAGGCTACCGTTCTACGTCGTATTACTTATTCGCAGGGCGGACCGCGCTTCATGCTATAGCTTCATGCTATTATATATAGTGGATGATAAAAAATTAAATTTAACACACGCATAACATATGCTCCTGACACAGAATTCAAAGCCTCCGTTGTATTCATAATCTACGGGGTGAAGTTCTCTCTCGCATGAAACGGCAACGTAATTGCTAATGGAATGGAACCCCATTGCGCTGCGTCGTTGCGATTGTTTAGAACAGGGGTCGGCAACCTTTTGCTAGTCGCGGGCCAAATTTCGGGTGTACAACCTTTCGGCGGGCCGGATTTTTTCTTAGTACTATATTTTATGCTCACTTCGGTATATTATCCTACATTGCTGCAATCTCAATCATACCAATCCGAAGACACATGTATTTACACTTCAACGACACAGAATAATTGTGACAATTGACGCAGCTTGCTTAGTGAAAGGTTTTCAACTTCTGGTAACAAGTCAGATGAAACAAGAATCAGACCCTATTCAAACTGGACGTCCGAAATACGTGAGCTTAGCTTGCTCTTCGTGAATTTCATTGTTCAAAACTATTGTTGACATGCGTACGTGCTTTCAAAAATCGATGCAATTTTTTTGCATTGCTGGTCAAGCTGGGATAAAGACCAATTTCAAGAACGTAGGCTACTCTTTGTCAAAGTCATGCAGCGATATGCTCTTTGCATGAAATTTGTCATTCAATTCAACTGCATCGTATTTCAGAAAGGCCCATTTGAAATTTTCAGGCAATATAATTGGCGTCCATATTAAACAGAGTACTGAATAGTCAGAATTCATTTTGTAGACAAGGAATGTCGGAAAAGCGGGTGAATATTCAGTAGTCTGAGT
>ATSW01001019.1:0-11505 GCA_000444245.1 Botryllus schlosseri
TGACTCGAGTCCAAGTCGAGTCAATACACAAATTGACTCGAGTCGAGTCGAGTCATTTCCGCATTTTGAGAAAATGACTCGAGTCAAGTCGAGTCATCAAAAATTCGTGACTCGAGTCTGACTCGAGTCGAGTCTGATACGAGTCGAGTAATGACTCGAGTCATTACAACCCTGCTTCTTCGGACTTCTATCGACCAAACTATGTAATGTGCGTGATCCTGGAAATGTCAATTTTCAGTAACTACATGCCGTTTTCAGTTGATGCGGATAGTTGGAACTATAATTCTCAATTAATTTCGGCACCATATAAGATTTGGTAGACGTCTAAATCTTCAAATTTTCGTGTCTGTAGCGTATACAGCAATATCATATGCTAATTTGTGATAACCGAATTCGGGAGCAGAAATCTGATAAAGTTTTACATGAAGCTGTCATGAGTGGTAACTGGATAAATATAATCAAATATATCGTAGATATCAGCTACGGAGCATGTCTGGCCATAAATAGCAGGGCTGCGGAGTCGGTAAATTTTACCACCGACTCCGGCTCCGACTCCGACTCCACACATTTTCAATATACCGACGCCGACGCCGACTCCGACTCCTGAGTTTATAAACGTAACGACTCCGACTCGGACCCCGATTCCTAGGTCTTTAAACGTACCGACTCCTATTCCGACTCCAGCATTATTACCAATTTACTTCGAAAATTATATGCCACATTGCCGGTTGAATGACTATCATACAACCATTAAACACACGCAAACATATGATTAATGGTGGCATGCTAAATTGTTTCATTGTGGCACAGCTCGAATTATCCACTATGCAATTCACATGAAAGAAAGATTTGCTAAATATCCTTCCTTTTCCAAGTTTTTATAACATGGACTCTCTAATATCCTGAAATGCATGAATCATTCAAATATGGCAAATATCCAATCCTGTACAATAAAAATGTAGATAAAAATCCAAGTGTAGCTCTTGTGTATGAGTCAGCAACTAATAAAGAGATTGAACCTACTAATTTTGCCATTGCACACTATACTGATTACAAGCACACACACTCTTACTACTAATATACATTGGTCATAAATGGAATTTAGTTAAATAGTCAAAGACCATAGCCTATATCTAGTCTACATGTACTGAATCAATTATTCAAGGATTGGGACTTGCAGTCTCTCTTAATCATTTGTTCGATCCAAACAGCTAAGCTACACTATAAATATCTTTTATTTTGTCAAGTGGGAAGCATCGTTTGGTCATATTTACATCATTTTTACAATTTTACAAAACCAGCCGATGCATTTGCTATGTCACAGTTTCATGGTATAATTCCAAAAATTGCATCAATTTTGACTGCATCGCAAAAACGCATATTGCGAATTTCTTCCCCTGTGCAACTGAGTTGTAATTTGCAACTAATGTCTGATTTTATGTATATATCAGGGGTGGGCAACTTTTTCGGCCGAAGAGACACATGAGATTTACGAACAATTGCGCGGGCAACTGGAATGTTGATAGCCTTTTTTTTTAGTCGTCCGATAGGAGCGAACCGAATTAGGTAACATTGCAAACAAGACTTATATTAATACGCTATAAAATTGATAACAATATGTCATGCAACTGTGCAGTGCGCAACCAGGCCCTGGTCGCGCCAAGCGCGAAATTTTTTCGCAAGATAATGACTGAATTATATGAATGAATATGCTGCTAACATACATTGGGGGTCGCATCTGCATACCACTGAGCTCATTCGGCAAGAACAGGATTATTCGACGTTTAGACATAGCAAAATCGACGGTATCAGTGAACATGCCTCTATCATTTTGTGCAAATGTTTTGTCGACGATCTCGCTGTTGGACGACACGTTATCTCCTAATTGCGAATATAGTTAGACTCAATTCTGTGAATAATATGTATTTCTAATTTTCAGAAGGGGGCTCAAATACTGAATGCAAGAAATCTAGTGACAATGAATCATGCGAAGTACCGAGGAAAATTTCAAGTCAAATAAATCTGCTATGAAATATTTTACTTTATGGTCATATACGCAGATCTGGGATAAATGTGGCTGGCCCCTGGATAGTGGATACGTCAATGCGTCAGAACTGTTGTTTTAGTCATCATCAAATTTCGCGGTCATGCTAATCAAATTTTGGTTGGCCTTGCAATTTTACCTGATGTCATAAATAATTTCGAGAATTACCTCGCAGGCCACACCTAACCTTCTCGTGTGCCAAATTAGGCCTGCGTGCCACGGGCTGGCCGCACCTGATCTGTATGGTTATTAATGACAGTGATTGGTGGTACATAAAAATTCTATTGAAAATTCGTTGAAAGCAAATGTTTTCATGATGAAGAAGTTGGAGTCGGAGTCAGAGTCGAAGTCAGGGTCATTCTCACAAACTCCGACTCCGACTCCAGTCAGTATTTTCCCCACGGCTCCGACTCCGACTCCGACTCCAGCTATTATAGTTTTCACGACTCCGACTCCGACTCCATCAAGCGAAAATTACCCAGACTCCGACTCCGACTCCACCGACTCCACAGCCCTGATAAATAGTGAGCAGATATCGAGTTGGGAGCTAGTAAATGAACATATTCCATTAAATTACGAAATCCCCGACTGGGAAATTCAGCCCCCACCCGGTTGACAACCACTGCTATAATTATTATCATTTCACTCGTCGTGGTTGACAAAATACATAGTGTCAGTCTTCTTAAAATACTTCATACAACGGCATGAATATGACTACATTTCTTGTTGCCCGACAGTGTCAGATCAGACAAAGAAACGGCAACTTCTCGCTCAATCAATTCGTTCGCAACTCGACGAGAAAAATAAATGGGAGGACAGATGGAATGACAGATTCATTCGCATGGAATTGTATACAGCCATATATGAATCAGACGACGGAGATCTGATAAAAGATCTTTCTGTAATCAATGTATCTGGTATTTCATTGAGTCGTGATGAAGCTCATATCGTTGGATCGCTTGCAGCAAGGAATGAAAGTCTCGACTCTTTGAAATTAGCGGGATGTGAGATCAACGAAGAGCTTCTGCTGATTATTGCACGGTGTCTGAAGGTTCGAATAAAGGTGCGTATGCCCAAAATCCCGCACCTTCGTAGGAAAACTACAAAAAGGAGTATTCTGAATTGATTAAATTCGTGTCCGTCGCATTTTGCGATGTAATGCCTTCTCAATTATACAGTTGGATCCTATAAACCCTTACGAGGTAGGGCCATATTTTGCAGAATTGACCTTCACTTTTCAAATTCTCACCGTGACCACACCAAGACTTGAATCCGGGCCATTCCAGTTTAAAAGTGGGCGGAGTATAGCCCTCTACCGATTCCACCCTTGATCGACACCCCATGACATGTCTAGGGTAATTTGATAAGTTTACATAAACAAACTTTCTCCCCCAAAAAATCTCTCTGTCTCTCAATTTTCAAGGCTGACCCTCGGGATGGCGTCAGAGACAGAAATATGATGCTTCAGTGCGTAGCCACTGCTGCCTGGTTTCAAACAAGCCGTCAACCACGGTTGTAAACCGCGCGGTTCGTCAGATCACAAAAATGGAAAATAGGCTACATATAAAATGTACAAATGGGCGTGGTCAGTAAGTGGTCATCAAGGTCAAGTTCATTATCAAGACGCAATCGGCCCCTGCCGTCCGGTTTATGGCATAAAACAACGCGATATGCTTTCTTATGTCATATCCAATCATTTGCAGGCATAGTAAACCTGAATATGACTCGTATGCCGTCTGAATTTGCACTTGAACTTGACCTAGATCTTGAAAATCACTGAAGCATGACCAAAATTAACAAATCCCCCTCAGAAGACTCTCCAGAACACGCTTTGATGTTTGAAACGGTGAAAATTTACACAGAATACCGTACATGTCGACTTCTGATATTCTGGCAGATTTTCCGTCAATATTTCCCACTCGGAAAATATCTGGAAATTTTAGGTGATAACCAAATTTTCATTATTTTTTATTTTTACGAACACAAATTTTTGAGTAAGGTACCAAATACATCGGAAAAGTCTCAGCTTTTCAAAACACGCAGCACTTGTCATATCATATATGATACACCCACCTCGTATGGGTAAAATCGTCGCGGGAGGAACTTCAGATTGTTCTGCAACTTTCATTGGCCAAGCATTCATATTCACTAAGTTAACAGCGGAATAGCTTTCCAGACAAGTTTCAGACCGCACGTCAGCAGATTATTCGTCACCAATGCCAAACCAGATTTAGTATTCGTAATAGCTGTAAGAACATCATAGATAACAATATATAGCTTGATCAAAGTTAGCACTAAAAGAACCACGACACCTCTTCACAAATTACTTATAAGCACAGCAGACAATCCACACTGGACACTGGACATATCCAATACCAGTCTCGAAGGCTCTTGGGTTTTTAATCCTTGTCTCATGCAGCCTACTTACTGTAATATGGTTGACACTTGGCAGTATGGTTACCATCTTACCATATGCCCGCCTCTAGGAGGATTTGTCCTACTTTTTCAGGAAATCAAAATGTCCTCCGAGAACGCTTAAATTTCCTCCTTTTAGGGAATACGTCCTTCTTTATTGCTTTGAGAGCCAGGATAATGGACAGGCAGAACTAAAAAACGCCATAAATGACGCAAAATCTGCAATGCGAATATTCCGGCGGGTCTTTAGGGAGTAGGACTGGGAAAACGACCTTTTTATAGTCATCACAACATCATTTCCCGTGAATTTCCCTAGAATTGGCAGTTTTCTGGTCCGGTAACTTGACTTTTGTCATTTGGTAAAACCAGGGCTTTGGAGCCGGAGCCGGAGCTGAAGTCGGAGCTCTGAATAAAATTCAAGAGGAGCCGGATCCGGAGCTGGAGCCGGTTCTGTGAACAGTAGCTCCGGCTCCGATATATTTCATAAAATGCTTTGTTATTACTGATGGCTAATTTCACTTAATTTTACGATGATCGTTCAAAAAAAATAAGAATTGTTGCCTCGGCACCACCTATTCTAACTACCCAGTAACCCTGTTTATACACAGGCGTCAAACCTGGGTAGGCTGTATTTGCCGCCCTTATTCCGTAATTACTGTATTATAGGCAGGGCTTTGGAGCCGGAGCCGGAGCCCCGGAGCCTTGCATTTTTACCGGAGCTGGAGCCGGAGCCGGATCTCTATATCAAATTCAGCCGGAGCCGGAGCTGGAGCTAGTTATTTCAGGGGTAGCTCCGGCTCCGACGTATTTCAGATGATGCTAATTATACATGCAACAACCATATCTGCAGAGTTCACATAATTAAAAATCAGGCCTTCGCGAAATTTAGAATCTTTTCCTCTTTGGCGCTACCTTATCCGACTAACCATGTTCCTGGGGATTTAACAGCAGAGCAGTCATATGTTCAATGTTCAATTTTCATACATGAATGCCGAACCTCGGTATTCTAGATATGCCTGTGAATTCGGCATACCCGCAATTTCTTCATCAGCACGACCTTGTTGGCCAATTGTACGGTTCGAAAATAATGATCACTATGTATTACGGGAAATGCGAGAGAGGATAAAAACGTGATTTCGTTGCACTTGTCGATATGACGAGCACGAGCCGAGAAATTCCATCTCATTGTTGCTCTGAATCGAATGAGCAAATACTCGTTCTTTCGTGATAGTTCGTTAATCGGGCCGCGAAATTGGACAGTGTTAGTGAATGAGTATGCAATTATGCATGCAAATTGGAATTCCTTGCTGCGCATGATCGTCATTCACACCCGTGCAAGGATTTTCTATCGTGAATCGGGTATGGCAGAAGAGTAGCTCAAAACGACGTTACACTCAGCGAACTATTGTTGCGGTGCGAGCGACTCGATGCGATGTCAGGACCCCAGGGTATTCATGTCGGAGACACATTACTGATTTGATACGCGATTTCCAATTCGTAATCATCTGTTTCGTAAATTCATTCTTGATGTCTGCTTGATACCCTAGTATTCGCGGATTATCGCTCACTGTGACTAGTAAATGTGCAATGTGCATGTGCATACTGCATACTGCATAGTTTAATTCGTAATGGACATGGCGCAATGTGCATGGCACAGTGTTTAATACGATTATTCGATTCGTTTCAATGGGAAAATAATAAATTCCGATAAACTTGATCGACACCGGATGGACTGGTAACGACTGCACCTATATATCAAACGTCAAACCATTGGCCATTTGGTACAAATCGAATTTTTAATTGATCAGGTCGTGATCTCCGCCCATATTGCTCTTACTACAGTAACAGTTGAATAATAATCGCCTATTTAAAGATTGAATTGAGCTGTATCGTTTAATGTTAACGAGTACAGTGCCAGTGTTAAAACGCCGCATCAGAATTTTCATACCGTACACAGCAATGGCATGGAGTAAAGTGCGTTCTCGTGCAACTATGATGTTATCGACAATTGACAAGCATTCATTATGACGTCACAAGCCGACACCTATGTCTTCGTTGCTGCATCCGATGTTACTGACGGCTGGCAGACTCTAGATTACTATAGATAACTAACCTACGGGTAAATTAGTAATCTATATAGACCAGGGGTGGCCAACCTTTTCGGCTAAAGCGCCACATGAACTTGACGAACGCGTGCGCTGCCCACTAGGCGCGCCAGGCGCGTAAAATTTTCAAAGTTAATGTTATTTTTACTTAGGTATATTGCGGGTCGACTGTATACCGCCCGCTGGGCTCAATTTGTAAGGACAGGACTATTCGGCATCTGGACATATCGATATCGAAGATTTCCGCTAATATACGACAATCATTTTGTGCCTAAATTTCATCGTCGACGATTTTTCTGCGAGCGCAAACGCGAAAAGACTTTCTCTCGTAATTGCGAATATAGTTAGACTCACTCGACTAAATCAGGCGTTTTTTCATTTTCAGGAGGGTTAGGCTACAAAGCAAGAAATCGTGTGACAATTGAACACGCGAAGCGTGAAGAAAAATTTTACTACTCTTCTAGATTATTGTAAATGTACGACGATTTACTTGAAATGTGACTGGACCCTGGATCTGCCAAAGTGCCAATGCGTCAGAACAGATATTTTAGTCATCAACATCCCAAGTGTCGCGGCCAGACTAATCATATATTTGGTTGGCCTTGCAAGTTCACAATCTGAGCAATTCAATTTCGATAAACAGGATTTCGATAATATAATGGGAAATTAGCTCGCGGACTACTCAAAACCCGCCCCAGATCGCTATTATAGTCCGCATAGCCTACAATTGCCGCGATTCGAGCTAGTCAATGCGGTGTCCGAACCCTACCCTGTAGTGCGGAGCGGATTGACAAATTCTCCGGTCCGACTCCGATACGGCTGTTCAATTCTCTGGTCCGGCTCCAATCCGGCTCCGGCCAAAAATGAAAAAGTCCGGCCAGAAATCCGGCCCCACACGGTACGGGGGTTCCGTGAATTGAAAAATATGCCTCGTTTATGTTCGCCCTGGCTTGGCGGTTACTTGCGTGTGGTTGGTTGGTAATTATCTAGTTATAAAAGTCATGCTTATCCATAAAGATTCTGGCAGTATCAAAAAAAGTAGTGATCCGGCTCCGATCCGGTCCGGCCAAAATTGTAAAAATCTGGCCGGATATCCAATCCGGCTCCGGTCCATGCTCCGCACTACAGCCCTGGTGTTGAATATAAGAGTGCAATTAGTGATGCGCGCTTTCCAATTTCTAGTAATCAATTTTGTGCATTAATTCTTGTCTGCTTGTTACACTCCTATTCTTGTTAATTGTCACTTGCGTGCTTGCAGTATTAATTATTGGTTACTGACTTGTACATTGCACGACGTTGAATTAAGTGCTCAAATATTGATGCACCACCAGATAGTCAGTGGCACTGTGAGAATATTCGATTCGTTTGAAGGTAAACCTTCTGTACTGCACTATACTTGATCGGCGACGGACGGACTGGTAACGAGCCCACAAATATCTAATTTGAAGCCATTTGGTATATTTGGTAAAAAGTGGATTTCTGCTGATAAGGTTGCGACATGCGCTCATTTCTGCAGTTACACCTGAACGAATCGCACCATTTCAAGGCTGAATTGGACTGTATGGCTTGATATTAACGAGCGTAGTAACGGTATTAAAACTTCACGTCACTGTTTTAATGCTGTATCATGTGTACAATGTATACATGCAATGGCATGAAGTAAATTGCGTTCTCGGATATGACGTCATCGAGAGATGGCACGAAGTAATTATTACGTCACAGGACTTTGTATACCTTCAAAATATGACGGTTCCTTGCGACGGCTACAACCGAAACATAGTTGCCGGAGCCGGAGCTGGATCCGGAGCAGTGGTATCAATGAGCTCCGGAGCTTGGAGCCGGAGCTAATTCATCATAGAAGAGAGCTCCGGAGCCGGAGCTGGAGCAGTTTGAAATTTACGACTGCTCCAAAGCCCTGGTTAAAACCCTAGTAAACAGCTACTATATGGCTTATACATCAAGTCTAAGAGTCTTGAAATTCGTTGCGTTTACAACTCTCGGCCACTGGTAGTAAAATCCGTGGATCTGATATGCGATAGGTATGTGATACGAAACGGTATGAACAGATTCGCCGCTGTCGTCAAGTGATCGCGATGGGTCTAATAGCGTTCGCAATCAATCGAAAAGTGCTCCACCGTCTCACGGATATCGCGCGTCTCGCATGAACATGTCTCCTGACATCCAATTCTGTGCAGGTGTCCATCCGATTGTTTGCAGTCTTATCAGTATTGATGAGATTACTCACGAAGATATCTGGCAGGCTGTCACGCTTGTTTGCGAAGCGAATATTTCGAGATATTGGGAATTGTCATCTGACTCCTTGAATTCATTACTCCATATTTCCTGGCAGTTTAATCTGCGATTAGCGATCGCAGTTTCTTGATCGACTATGAGATATTTTCGACATCGTGAACAGTATGTATGCATTCTTTGCTAGCTTATCCGCATGCTTTGTTAGGCCTACTCCTCTGTATCCGGGAAGCCATATAAGATGCATAGTTATGCTGCGCTGCGATATATTGCTGAAAGAAACAATAATGTCAGTAATCAAAGCATTGTCATTATGTCGATTGGCTATGACCGGTATAGAAATAAGACTGTGTAAAAAAGTAGCTATTTCGTGTTCTGATCAAAATATGTTATTGGCCCATAAAAAACTCTTTGGTATCTCGAGCGTGATCATCATCGCAGTGAATAGAGAAATTTGGTGTGGGAGAGCGACGGTGTAAAAGTAGCCTACTTATCCTTCTGAACAAAGAATCTTGCACCACAACTGTGGTCGTTTTTAGAGCCGTCAGTATAAATCCGTCCATGTTTATTATGTTTTGCATTAATGTCGTTCGTATGCGCTGAACATGTGCATCTTAAACCCTCTTGATAATCACAGTCTTAATCCCACAAATACTTGTATCAGATACCGCAAGAATACCGATTCCGGCCATCATGAAAATTCACAAATGAATGGCACTAATATTATTAAATAAGATGCTAATCACCCTCCAAATAAAATTTCATCGGATATGCATATTCTATCACAGTGGTTCCAACCGAGGGTCTGCGAAGCATATTTCGTGGGTCCGCGAAACCTCTAAACTTGCAAAATGGTTGATAACCTAATGTGTATTTTTTGGAAATTAGAGAAATCACGAGGCAGTTTCAATTCATAACTGATAAATCTCCAGGACTCGCATAAACAGAATGGCCGTTTGGGATGAAATATTCTACTGTGGAAACTCATTTTAATTGTCATTAGCCTACTAATACGAACATATTTCTTTTTAGTGATGTTTTGTTTGGGTTTTGAGCAATTTATTTTTGCAAAAATTCATATTCTCTTATGATATATATACCCGCTATTCCAGAATAACTTCAAGATGAGTTGCTAGATAGAAATGACGAGGAAGGAAGTTATTTGTTCATTTTCTCAATTTTGATGAATTTTGACATATGTTGCGATAATACCCAAAGTTGCCGTCGGAAGCGGTAGGCCTACGTCTTACTATATTCGTCACGTAATTCCACGTCATTCTTTGCGGAAATAGATTTTCGGCACTCATTCATTCATGTCACATCAACGGCGTTTATTTTCAAGACACGACCGCGTATTTCAGGAAACGCAGCTACAGAATTTGAAATAATGAAGGTCTTCCCAATTTCTACATAAATAGTATGATGTTAATTTCGAGAAAACTCATTTTTGTTGCTGTTTATCACTAGCATTGGTATTTGCACACAGACAGATGACGGTTGCACGATAAATTGGGTTAAATTTGAAATAAACGCGGGGGTCCGTGATGGTGTAAAATGGGTCCGCAAAGACAAAAAGGTTGAGGACCACTGTCCTAAGGAGCCATCGGCCCCGAAAACTGCCTTCTGATATCAAGAACAAGGCCTATGTCATATATCGCTATGTAAAGTTAGGGTTACCATACGCCCACTTCTAAGAAGATTTGTCCTCTATTTTGACTTTTTTGAAAGTGTCCTCGGAGGACGCCCAAATGTCCTCTATTTTGAGAATTTGTCCTCTTTTTTGAATATTTTGGTCAAATATAGGGTAGAATTCGGCTGAAATATAGGAAATCAGTACTCAGTAACGTTGTGATGGGTATTTCGATCGTTGGACCTTTTCTTTAATCAACCAACGGAAAATTTCGTTGAAAGCCGGTAATTCAGGATTTGAGCCGGAAAAATGGCCTTTTTTTGGTTAACCGACCATTAAGTCGGGAAAAATTTACTATTTATTCAAGATTTTCCTCCGGTATTGCAAGTCTGAAAAAGTTTGAAAAAATGTCCTCTTTCCAGATTTCCAAAATATGGTAACGCTATGTAAAGTAAGCTAAATGTATCATCCTTTAAGAGGCATGTAAATGAATTCTTGAGTGAATTTGTGTCTCGACGCCGATTTTTCGTTTATGACTTACTTTCACGCACATGTAATATTGTAGAAAAAATATGTCGATTATTCCAGGTGAAGAATGTGAATTTACGTTACAACAATTTATCAGCAGCAGTGCTTCGTTCACTCCTTGGACATCATCGGATTGAATCTCTTTCAGGAAAATTAGATTGGAAAGTGAGTTCAATTTTATGATGCGTTGTGTACTTACAAGTAGTAATGACACAATTTGGGTTGATGATGCGGTTGAAGAACAATATAACTGCTCAATGTTTCACTTCCGCCATCAAGTAGGCCTATTTCAGCGAATGTTGCATATCCGTCTTCCTATATTGCACATGTCCAGGAATCTAATCACTGTATCTGCGATATCAAGTCGCTAGATTTGGTCGGTAATCGATGCGATGCGATCTGAAGCTTTTTATCTGATGAACATTCAGATTGCTTTGCTGTCTATCGATGGATATGATTTTGAATTGAGAAACGAAGAAGATGTCATCAATATAAGTGGCAACTTTGTTGAAGGGGATTTCAACATCTGAGAC